>VDFB02000017.1:273047040-273192734 GCA_007258455.2 Sequoia sempervirens
TTTTTGACTAAGGTGTTTTTTCAGTGCTATGCACTTTTTCTAGTTTTGTGCCACTTTTTATGCCTTGATTAGTTGCACGACTTTTGTTCATTTATGACATTCCCAAATCACTTTTAAGTGATTTTAATTGACTTTTAGTTCATTCCTTCACTTCATTTCACCTTTCACTGATTCTCCATCAAGCTGGAAACTTGCACAAGCTTTGATTTTTAGCGCTTGTGCACTTTTGTCAAAGTCTGTCTTTGGTGCACAAGTGCTAATTTTTAGCACTTGTGCACTTTTTATCTATACGTAGTCAAATTTGTATAGGGCGCTTTTTTTTTTGTCTCCTGTGCACTTTTTACAATTTTACATGCTAAGTGTAAGGGAGCTGATTTTCAGCACCCTTACACCTGAGATCACTTCTCTAAGTGCAAGGGTCCTGATTTTCAACGCCCTTACACTTTTGGCAGTTTTTGTCTTTGACATCTCCAAATCACTCTATCTTCGCTCCTAACATCGTATATTCACTCTTGCATCATTTTTCCTGCCTATTTGTAGTTTCACACTTGCTCCACATTGTTTGCTCGCTTCACACTTCCCAATGCTACTTTTTCTGCTAATGCCTATTGATTCACCATCCTTGCAGTTCCTTTTTAGATGTCATCAAGTGATCCTAAAGGTGACATCTTTTGATCTAGTGAACTATCCCAGATCCACAAAGAAGCCGTTATGCAGCAAGTTGAGGATACCAGCTTCTCAAAAGCCTCAATGCATGTCATTTGTGATACACGATTGACACTTGATAATCTCAAGACGCATCTTCGTAGGTGCAAAATGGTTCACTCATCTGCCATGAGATCGATCACGAGGATTCACACTATAGTGGATTACATCGTTGGTCCGGATGAGAAGTTCACGCAGGAAACCAGGAAGAAGTATGAAGATTTCCACGCCCAAGCAAGGAACCATGAAGATTCTTGATTTCCAAGTGTTAAACTTTCTGATGCTTTCCATTATGCATCTTGTAAATAGTTTTTGACATCTTAAATGTCTCTTCTCGAAATGTAATTGCACCAAAAATTTGAGATGTAATTTCTTAAAGACAAATTACACTTTGACTTTGGTCAAAGTTAGGTAATATTTTCATAAATTAGCTCACCTAACTTTCCTAGATTTACTCTTCCCTCTTATAAATATGAGGGATTTCTATTGTATTGTTTATCTTTTATCTCTAGCAATGAAGTGCTGCTCTTTTTGCAATAAATTGTGAAACTTTGTGTTCATGCTTTGTGAATTTGAATCTTATCAATACATGAGGAAGTTGCATACCAAACTTTGTGTTGGATCAATCATCTTTTGGAGTTGATTAAGATTGGTGGTGATTATTCTGTGAGATCTAAGGGCTTCAAGTAATTTATGTAAAATTTGTGTTACATTTCTTATTTGGATTTGAGTTTATTGTTTGGATACTTTGGTTGAATGATCTACAAGACTTTGCGCTTGTAATCGTTGATGCTATTTGAGGAATTGCTGCATCTAAGAAGACTTTGTGCTTCTAATGCGACAAAGAACACATCTTTCACATATCCATCATTGAAAAAGCTACGAAACAACTTTGTGCCTTTGTGAGCTTTCCATTTTATTTTATTTGTTTATTGTTAATCACTTTTGGTACCTCTACGATTTGCTTTGACAAGATAGAGGTATTGGCATTACTGCTTGTTGATCGTTTAAGACTTATCGTGAATTTAGAACTTCCAACAATGAAGCATTGTAAACATCTTCTTTGAAAAAAGAGAGAAGGATGAATGCGACACACACCCCCCATTTTGTAAGTATAATGTGTATTGTGTAAATACTTTAATAAGTTTTATCATTGCTTCCATAAGTAGTAAGAAGTGTGCCTCCCCTTTCTAAGAGGAGAGATTTACATCTCACATAGTTGTGGCTAAAGTCCTAGTTGTGTAATCTATTGAAAAGTTGATTACATAATTTTCACCCAACACATAGTCCTCAAGAGAATCATCAATGTATGGTGCATCCCCAAACTCTTCACATGGTGCAATTGAATCACCATCCTCATCATTATTATCTTTAGAAGTTGAACCATTGCACTCTCTTGTGCATACACCAACCTCATTATCCAAATTTTTTCACGAGGAATAAAATGAAATACCATGACCCCTCTAGAACATGTACAAGTATCTAGGTCAACACTTTCTTTACAAGGATCAAAATGTGGAAGCATGCTGAAAAAGGAGTCACATTATTGTTATTCAATTTGAACACTTTCATGCATATAACTAGTGGCATTATCATCTTCAAGAATGGATCCATCAAGTTGAAATTAAGTACATATACTATCATGATCCTCTACACAACTATCATAAGGTGTAGCATCATCCCTCTAAACTTTATCTGGACATATATTGGCAAAAAAGACAATATGAGCAACATCCATACAAGAGGTATAATGAAGTTGATACCTTGAAACTAAAGAGTTTTTTTTACTAGCATTAAGAGAACTAGTATCAATTTCATATGAAGCCTCAATACCCTTTTCCCACTCTAGAATATGGTCTAAAACCTTAGCCTTGAACTCAAGTAGAAAAATATTTCCCCATAATGAAATGCACAACAAAAGTAGTCAATGCATTCTTGTTCACTTGGCCTACAAAAATAGGCATGAAAGTTAATGCAACCACAAATATTTGACAAAAATATGAAACCAACTCATCCTCTTGCTTTTGATTCTTGAAAATTATTTAAAACAAAGAAAGGATCAATACCAAGTCTGTACCACTCATCAATGGTTGTAATAAAACTATCCCGAGAAGAAAATTATTAGTATGGGAAAATCCATAGCTATTTCTTTGCACCTTCACTTAAAGACTTAGTAAAAAAATTCTTCCACATGTCCTCATCTTCATATTAATACTTATTAATAAATTTAGAAAATACTTGGACATGTTCCTCCTTTCAAACTTAGGAAACTAGATGAAGATTTCATTGGCAACACATTCAAAATCACATCCACCCATTATAAGTGTAACTTTTCGTATAAATTAGCTGGGGAATATTTGGAAGCCTAATTCTTTGATTTTTTGTGGCTTGATTCTACATGAAAATGGGTTGGGACTTGGATTGTAAACTATACTCAAGCAACTTGATTTTATTTTCAAGTTCCTAATGATTCTTGATAATTTTATTGTGTTCTTACAATGATGCTTGAAGGATTTGAGATAGGCATGCATATGGTGCATGGGTACTTGAATAGTAGGATAGCCATCACTATAATAATCATAGTCTTATTCTTATTCACTATAGCATCTAGAGCTTGAAACATAAGAGGGTGTATAAGGAGAAACATACCTACAATAATCACCATCATATCAAGAAGCCATGAAAAACATTTAAAGATGTAGGGTAGGAAAATATTTACTAAAAATAATGTCTCTTTGTTGTTAAATAAACCTTGTTCCAAAAGGGAAGAGATAAAGCTTCACACAACTTTGTTATAAACTACTACAACACTTTATATATGTTAACAAAGCACCAACCATATAAAATTTGTAGTATCAACAAACTTGGTTTTTGATAGTAGATTCACCACCTCACTTAATGAGGAAAACCTTGAAGCATACTTGATCTTTAAGGAAATAAAATTGGTATGGGTTCAATTCACTAATGGATTCTTCATTTTATTTATAACCCACATTCAATTCCCTATAAATGACACTATTATGTTGGTTCTCAAACATGTATCTCCACAAATCTTAAATACTAACACTAAAACCTAAGGCTAGGGATATGCCAACAAAGGTGGTGGGAGACTTGTCCTTAGACAATGGTATGAATGGACCAAATCATGCGAGTGGGTAAATTCTCTTTCATATTTAGGCTCTACAAATCCAAGAAGGTATTCCTTGAGGTCTTAATGACAAGATAATTAAAGAGAAATAAGTAATTATACTCGAGTTCCTTAAGTAGCCATACCCTAAATGCTATGAACCCTAAGATTTTCCACTAAATTAATTTCAATATTGGCTACATACAAGCCTAGAAGACCTCATACAAGTAGATAAACATCCATGTACATGTGGGAAAAGAATGACATTATTATATCCCCAAAAGTAAATACCCTTCATTAATCATACACATGTACATAATGTAAACACACTTTCATGATCACCCAATGAATTGTTAGTTTTAGGATAGTACAAGATATTACATGGTTCATAATAGTGGATCATGCAAGAATAATGAAACATAACAACTACTACAACTAACAAGAAAGGAGTTTAAAAAGAGTTTTTTTCATTCACATCCTAGACTAGTGCCTACTTTGTTGGGTATCAAATTCACATATAGGAAAGAGGATGGATACATTATTGTAAATCAACAATGGAACATACCTTGTACACACATGCAAACTCATAAAATAAAGAAGCTTACAAATGAAAATTCTTAATTATTCATCCCAAATCAATAGCACCCCCACATCTAATAAGAGAAGGCCATCATAAAATAGTTTGTCACACATAAATTTTATCTAATTACAATCATGCCAAAAAAATATGGTAAGTGAGAGACAACAACTAGGTTCAAAGCCCATCTTGAGAAATAATAGCCTATCATGAAGACATTAACTTATAGGAAAAAATTTATGCAACTACCCCTTCTCCTAGTTTGGAAATGTGCTTCATTATTTGTAGAGATATAAATTTATTATTTGATACCCTAGACTAACATAAAACACATATAGTCAAGAAATTGTTTTAACAACCAATCCATGTTTACATAGTTTCACATGTATATATATATAGCTTTAGAACTTCACTATGAAAGTTGAGTGTGAATGCTAGAGTGGTCAACAAGATTGTAGGTTGTTCATGTTCATTGTATCATCTTTGCATGGTCATATGCATGTGAATACACCCACTATGTCAACAACCATGTCCATTTATATAAGAGTCATCCATTTGAGGGACCCATGAGTACATAGAGGAATTTAAGAGACAACTGCTACCTTATTGATTTCATTCTAGGTAATTAATGAGATTCTAGACTGTACAAAAAGGTATGTAGGGGATTCTTGTTCAAGCAATGAGATTTCATGTTTTCAAATTCCAAAATAACGCTTCAATGGTAAAAACCATTTTGCATTCTTGACATATGAGAGTTTAAAAATCACATATAATATGCCAAGGAGGATTAGAAATCGAGGATTATGTTAAAGGCACGCCAAGAGAATATGGACAAGAAAACCAAGCCCAGGGAAAGTGGGATGAATACATGATAGTACTTGAGGATTAGGGATACTATGTGCCAATTTGTACTTGGGGTATATGATGAAATTCATATTTTTAAAATGTTTTAAAGAAGTTGCAAGGGGGATTAGGACTAAGGAAATTGTGTGCTCACCACTGCAAGGCAAGAGGGAAGGTGGTAGGAAAAACTCTAGGGAAAATCCAATGAAGACCCTTTTAAAGATGATCTTTATGTAAGGGGCTATGTCGAACAAAAAGGATGGGAATAGCTCTAAGTCTAAAGAAGATATAAACCTCCTAGTAAGAATGAATTGTGGTTAGAAGAATCACATTAAGGAGTGCATACTTAAGAAAATGATAGAATATGTTGAACATATGCCAAAATACTGAGAGGGGGGGGGGTGAATCAATATTCTATTAGATCTCAAAACTTCTGAAATATAAGAAATTTTAAACTCTACAACATAAGCAAGACCATGAAAGATAGAAACAATGCTCAACAAAACACAACACAACACCAAATGTATGTGGAAAACCCTAGAGGGGAAAAACCACGATGAGAAATGTTGCTAGGAGATACTATCCTAATCCAACCTCACAAATGAATAATAGTTACAACTTTGTTTTAGGGCTACAACCCAAGAAAGCTACAACTCCCTGATTTGAGAAAAAACTCAGGAATGATTATAGAATGACAGTTCCTCCACTGTTTGAAACTGACAATTAGGCTCAATCCTTTTGATGATTGCAATTCTACTTTTTCCCTTCTACAAATGTCTTCTCTGTAGCTTACTAGCTCATTGCTTTCAACATTCAAGAAGCTTTTCCTTTGGCTCACTGCCTCTAACAAACAATTAGGCACACTCTTCACTTACCTTCTATCACAAAGATATGATAAAATTGACTCAAGATGGGATCTACAACATCTATTTTTTCTCTTTTAGTTGCTTATACATTATCATAATACAGTACGCTCTCATCATTGACACCCTAGGCCTAGATCAACTAGGTTTACAATATATACATGATATTACATTTATTACATTAGATATGTCAGCCTACAACAAAGAATATTACAATTACAAGTCAACTAAAGATTAAACAACATGAAACGTGTAGAGAGCAAGACCCAAAAGGACTACACACAACACCAATAAGAGGAACACACCTTGTAGATTCCAACAAATGCTTAACCTAGTCCTAAACAATCTTCACAACTTCGATCTTCAATGAACATCATCCACATGCTTCACAAATACAAAATAGGCCAGCCTTAAGAAGAAAACATGAAGTATGTCAGCCTTCACAACATTGGCGATACACATGAATGATAAAGCATTACTTGTGCTTCTTCGAGATGAGTTGACATGACCCATACAACAACTTCAAATACTTCAAAGACTCCATGCAACCTTGAACTTGTGGCACACACCTTCAACATACCCTAGTCGACCAGGCAAAAGCATAACCCATCAACACTTTCATTTTAGACCACAACCTATTCTGGAGAAACCAAAAAACACCTTGCAAAGCAACACAAAACATCACATGATATTTAGGAACACTCTCATACAACCATTTCATAACTTCAAGCAACAACAAGTTGGCACAAGCCAATAGACATTGAAACCAATCACCGAACAACACAAACCTGAACTTTCTCCCCTTCATCTTTATCTGCGGAAGGAATAATTATATGAAACTTTGGATATAGCACTTTCACAACACTATGAATTTAAATTCTGAGCCGCATAACCATATCTGAAAATTATGTAGAGAAATACATAACCAAACTTTGCACATATGTGAGCACCTTTATAGAAACAACATAGTCCTCAAATTGTCACTCTAAAAAACACTTTTTCGGTAACCAAATGATCTGAAACTTGGATCACACACACCTTGACGTATCATGAAGCTTTCTTCCATACTGTAGGAGTAAAGCATCACCAAAAAAGAAATGCAAAGCATTTCTTAGAGACTCTAACAACCAAACATCCAAACTGCAACTCTCTTTTGACATCAACAACTCTTTTTTGACATCAATGACAACCAAACATCAACAAACTTAGACATGCTTTTGACATCAATTACAACCAAGCTTATCAAGTTGCAACAAAATATTCCTCTACCAATAAATCCTTTAATGATGATGCTTTTATGATTTTTTCTAGAATTGCAAATGATGGCTCATGGTTGAATGATTCAAGTGCCTCTTTTCATATGAAGCATGAAATATGATGGTGGAGAGGTGTGCCTTAGTGATAACTCTTCACATAAATTTTTTGGCCAATGTAAGGTAACTTTTCCTCTCGGTGATTATTTAGTGAGCAACATTCTCTAATATATTATATAAACTTGAGTTAGCAAGTAATCTTATTTTAGTACATCTAAGATGAATGATAGTGGTGTGTATGTTTCTTTTGATAAGGTTAGAAATTGGTTGGTCTAATTGATGTGAAATCTCTAGCAAAATCTCTTTATTATGTTACCTTCATGGATGATTACTCAAGAAAATATTAGATTTATTTTCTTAGGCACAAATATAAAGTGTTTAAATTTTTTAAGGATCTTAAGGTTCTTGCATAAACTCAAAAGGAAAAGAAAAATTCTTTGAGATCAAATAATGTGGGGAATATTTCTCTAAATAATTTGAATAACTATGTAAATAAATGGAATCGTAAAATAGAAATTACTCCATATACTCAAAAAAATGGTATAGATGGGAGAATGAATAGAACATTAATGGAAAAAGCTAGAAGTATGTTAAATAGTGCTAATTTTGATCAAAAGTTTTGGGTTGAAGCTATTTGTGCTTCATGTTGATAAATAGATTTTCTATTCTACTCTTGTTAATAAAACACTACAAGAAGTGTGGAAATGATAGAAGCCTTCTATATTACATGTAAAAGTATTTGGCTAAGGTTTGTGTTTATATTCTTGACGAAAAGTTGTCTAAGTTAGATTTCAACATAAAAAAATATAATTTCATTGTTATGGTGAAAATTTTGAAGGTTATAATATTTGGAATCCAATAACAAAGAAATTTAATTATTTTAGAAAAACAAATTGTAGGGAACAACGTTTTTCCTACATATGAATAGCCAATGGAAAAAAATATATGATAAGATGCACTTTAAATTCAAGAAATAAGAAGATGCATACACATGAAGAGGTTAGAGAAGAAGAAGATTCATAGGAAAAATAAAAAGAAGAGTCTCTTACTCCACCAACTTTGAAAAGGCCCACATGGTAGCATAAACAAGTTGAAAGGTTTAGCCCACCAAATTTCTTGTGCTATAGTACATGTTGGGAATAGGATGCCATTTAATTGCAATCCTAAACATTATTTCATGTATCTCCTAAGTCCTTGGAAAGTGTTCCCCAACACTAGGATTAGAAAGAGATTAAATTCAAATGAAATGAACATGTAAATTGACATTTGTAATTAATTCTAAATGATAAGAACATGTGGGGATGCCAAAGAAGAGCTCCTACAAAATAGGAGCACATGGGGCGCCTACATGGAAGGTGGAACCCACCTTGAGTTAAGTTAACTGTTTGGAGAACATATAACACTTTAGTAATGCATGTAAAGATCCTAGAAGTTAGGGATTGATGTTTACATGAATGGAGTTTAGTTCAGTTTAGTTTAGTTCAATTCAGTTCAGTCTCGTTCAGTTCAGTTATGGTTCAATTATCTTCAGTTGCATGTAGTTAGTTTCAGTTGAATGCTAGTTGAATTTAGTTGACTTGGAATGCATGACTAATGACTTGAGTTGCATGACAGATAATAGGTGGCTACATCCACTTAAGTGGGGATGATCAATCATGCATCATGTTTGCATGAATTGATGGAGAGATATTTTTCTATTAACAAAGATTGACTTTGACCCACCTTGAGCACCCAAGTTGGCATCTTGGAGTTAACACCTTTTGCATGAGAAGATATTTACAAGGCTGAGTTAAGTGGGCCCATTCTTGGGCGCCAACTTTGAGGAGAAGCTTACAAGATATCTTCAAAACCAACAATCAATTAAGACTTCAGTTTGGGACGCCCAAATTGATGGACTTGGTTTGACATTGTTTTTTACGGAAGAACTCTACTTACACAAGAATGGCATAGATATTTGTGAGGAGCTTTATCCTTTTGTAATTTTCAACTCTTTGGAGTTTACAATGTTTACAATTGTCTATTTATTGCAGCAAGTTGAAGAGAGTTCTAAGAGAGTACTTTTGTGAAGCATGGCACAAGATGTGTGGATTCATGCTTGGACACATGAGAGTTTATTGTAGGTTGTGAAGAAGAATTGTTGAAGGCAAAAGAAGCATCTCAAGCAAGGATTGATAAAGAATTATTGCAATCTTGTTCTAAGGTTAAATAATACAACTACTATTGATTATGGTGGTGGAGTTTTTTTCGAAAGGGTTTCTCTATGGTATATGGTGTGTCACTTCTATCTTTTGGTCTTATTCTACAATCTTCTGTCTACTTCTACAATTGGTAAAATGAATCTAAACAAATTAATCATACACAATTAATTGTGACAAAAGAACACTTAAATTAGATCTACAATCTCATAGTTTTACAAAGTATTAAGCTACGTAATGACCTCAATTTTCAACATTTGGTATTAGAGCTAATAGTTGGGTAGAGTTTGGGGCACCTTTCTCTTAAAAGTTTGAAGGTTTTTTGGCTGTAGTGGGAGCTTTTACTATTGTGTTATTGCAGATTTGTAAAAGAAGTATTTTACAATGTATTTGGGTTGATGGCTGTAAGTAGGATATGGTTATCTTCATGTGATTTGAAGAGGTTTTAACATCTTGTTTCATGGAGGACCCTTAGAGTCTTTGGTAAAGGTGTTATTGTTCTTCCTTTGGCAAGGATGTAGTTCTTTTTAGTTTTGAGTATTAATCATTTGCTTGGAGCTTCATGATTATGCAGGTTGCATTTGAAGTTGACATGGATTGATTAGTGGGTGCTCATGGACACTAGAGAGACATGGGTTAGGATGGATATTTCTTATGTTAAGAGATATATGTTGGAATTGTTATTTGTAAGAAAATATTTTTCAACAGTAAAGACTGAGAAGCCTACACCTGGAAATGGATATGAGTCCATCATAGACCTGATGAGAAGGTTGTCTATTATATGCACAAGACAATCTTGTATCCCACTCTTGGTCTAATCGGTAGGTAAAATGATCTAAGAGGTGTTGCCCACCTATTTATTAGATGCATTATTAATATGTATCTTTTCTTCTCTTATGCATTAGTCTTGAGAAGTAGATGCATGATTTTATGTATTTCCATTATTCTCCTTGCAATATTGAACTTGAGATAGTTTTGAGGATTTGGGTAGGAGAGGTACATGAGATAGTTAGTGGCTTTGGGAATATTCCCTTATGTTGTGGGAATGTTTGGCTAAGTTTGATCTACTTTCTGTGAGAGGTTTACATCTAAGTTCTGCCATGTTTCATTATAAGTTGAATGGTTAGATGTTGATATCCTTTCAGTTTGGGAGTGTTGAAGGAGATCTTACTTTACACAGTTTGACACTATGATAGATGAGTTAGCCACATCATCTATGTTAAGTGCTATAGGAGGATTTGTTAATGTTGTGATCTTGTTTTTAGATTTGACATTACCTGTGTAGTGGGAGTTCTAGAAGGTATATGTGTTTTGTATGAAAGGGGCACCTCTCTTGGACTGGTTACACTTTACTACAGTGAGTTACTTTAGAGGTTTTTTTATCGCATGTGTATGTGTGTTGTTACCTTGGAGTCTTATTTTGCAGGATGGTGGATATACAGGGACTTGTTTGCAGATTTGGGTTGCTATGTTGATAGCATGAAGTTCTACCTATGAAATTTTTGGATAAGCTAGCAACTTTTTATGGTTGCTATTCCAATTTGGTATGAGTGTGGCAGTCACTCAGAGTCTTTTGTTATCATTTGAATTTGATGCTTGTGTTCATGAATATATTGGTGTAGGTTTCAATGACAGAAGAAATGGTTACAGAGACTTGGGAAAGGTATTGGTTCTTGGTGCAGGAAGGCCATTAGCCTTGAGTCTTGTACTTGATTTATAAGAATGATTCCTTGTTTAGAATAATTGCAATGCATAATGTCAAGTGGGAGAATATTGGGAATAGGATGCCATTTAATTGCAATCCTAAACATTATTTCATGTATCTCCTAAGTCCTTGGAAATTGTTCCCCAACACTAGGATTAGAAAGAGATTAAATTCGAATGAAATGAACATGTAAATTGACATTTGTAATTAATTCTAAATATAGGAACATGTGGGGACGCCCAAGAAGAGCTCCTACAAAATAGGAGCACATGGGGCGCCCACATGGAAGGTGGAACCCACCTAGAGTTAAGTTAATTGTTTGGAGAAAAAATAACACTTCAGTAATGCATGTAAAAATACTAGAAGTTAGGGATTGATGTTTACATGAATAGAGTTCAGTTCAGTTCAGTTATGGTTAAGTTATCTTCAATTGCATGTAAGTTTTAGTTGAATGCTAGTTGACTTGGAACGCATGACTAATGACTTGAGTTGCATGATAGATAGCAAGTGGCTACAATCAATTAAGTGGGGATGATAAATCATGCATCATGTTTGCATGAATTGATGGAGAGATATGTTTATGTTAAAAAAGATTGACTTGGACCCACCTTGGGCACCCAAGTTGGCATCTTGGAGTTAACGCCTTTTGCATGAGAAGATATTTACAAGGTTGAGTTAAGTGGGCCCATTCTTGGGCGCCAACTTTGAGGAGAATCTTACAAGATATCTTTGAAACCAACAATCAGTTAAGACTTCAGTTTGGGACGCCCAAATTGATGAAGGACTTGGTTTGACATTGTTTTTTATGGAAGAAATCTACCTGTACAAGAATGGTGTATATATTTGTGAGGAGCTTTATCCTCTTGTAATTGTCAACTCTTTGGAGTTTGCAATGTTCACAATTGACTATTTATTGCAGCAAGTTGAAGAGAGTTCTAAGAGAGTACTTTTGTGAAGCATGGCACAGGATGTGTGGATTCATGCTTGGACACATGAGAGTTTATTGCAAGTTGTGAAGAAGAATTGTTGAAGGAAAAAGAAGCATCTCAAGCAAGGATTGATAAAGAATTATTGTAATCTTGTTCTAAGGTTAAATAATACAAGTACTATTGATTCTGGTGGTGGAGTTTTTTCCGAAAGGGTTTCTCCATGGTATATGTTGTGTCACTTCTATCTTTTGGTCTTATTATTCTACAATCTTTTGTCTACTTCTACAATTGGTAAAATGAATCTAAACGTATTAATCATACACAATTAATTGTGACAAAGAACACTTAATTAGATCTACAATCTCATATTTTTACAAAGTATTAAGCTACATAATTACCTCCATTTTCAACAGTACACTCATATTTGATCAAATTTATAATATTTATTAGAATTTTTTTTTTATCTATATAATTGATTCCATGATGTGTATAATCCCTAGGAATATGTTTAGGAGCAATAGTAAATCATAGCCCCTCCACAAGCAATTTTGCAACATAATTCTTAAGCACCCAGGAATATAGGTTGATTAGGATATTTTAGCAACAAAATTGTTGATTTACATTTTATCTAGGAGAAAATTGGTGGATTTGAGGCCATGACATAACTCAAAAGTGAAAGTGTCAATAGTGGGGAAGAGAATGATGATGATGTTAAGGGAAAGAGAAGAAAATGAGCAAGAGATTTATTATAAATATATAAAGAACACTTTTGCTTGGGAATGACAAGATCATTAGTGTAATGACCCTGGTGTTCTACTGAATAAATTTTCAATGTTTTCACCTAAAGCAAATAAACCATGATGCCATAACAGAGCAATAATTTTTTTTGTTTTCTATAATGTAAATTACATGCACGTTTGAAATAAACACTATTTCAAATTTCCATTGCAATTCATTTGTAATTCCACAAATCTTTCTATAAAATAGATTTCATATTGAATAAACTCAAGTTTATCATTCATAACTACAACCTTCCATATAAATGGGTACATGATACATACATGTGTAACTCTTTTGAGCTTCATTGGCAATAGATATATAAACTGGTCTTGATGTCACCGCATTAGTGCATAAATTCTAGATGTTCCCACTTGTTGGCACAAACATCCTCAAACCTTGGTTGTCAACTAATGAGGGGAAGCATCACTCATACGCTTTTCTACCAACCACAGACTAACTGCGATCTGCACACATCTACCACATATGGTAAGATGGCCCTTCCCTTCGACAAAGAGTTTGGTATGGTAACCTCATAACAATAGTCTATCTGATCTTAGTGTTGTGCCCTACATAACTAGAACTTGTATCCACTACAATCCTAAACTAGCATGCATAAAAGGAACACAATGATTTGACAGTGTAAACAATGGAAACTTGCACTACTTTGGCCAAAGTATTCTCACCTAGTACTTCGAGTGTCAGTCATCCTATTCACCTACACTACCATAGCTCGATTTGGATTATATTAACCATTCATATACCATTCTTAGGTAATTTCCTTCCATAGGTAATCATTAACCTCAGTAATATCCTATTCCCCTTTTCCCAAAACATAATGGTATCTCTACCAATAAAGCATAAGCATAAGTTACTCCCTTCAATGGATATTCTAATCCTAGGTATAACATATGAGCTTTTCTAACTCTTCAAATTAACTTCGCATAAAAAAATTAACAAGCTATTCCCTTCAATGGACAACCTAGTCCTAAGAATAACTTTATAATCTAAAGTATAGCTACAAAGCTTCATCTTATCATAGAATAAATATTCATAAATAACTGACTCCATTCAGGAATATATCATGAAAATCAGTGATTCTCATTAAGAGTATAATCTCATTAATAAATGAACTCAATCAAAGAGCAATCATATCAATAAATGATTCTATTTGAGAGTGTATTCTCCTTAGTAAGAAGGGATTATTCAAAGAGTAGAATCTTGTCAACAATATAACTTCACATTAAGAGTATAAGGAAATCAAACAGGTAACAACTCAAACTTAACAAGTAATCCCACATATGGATCCAATCAAGTAGTAATTCATGAACTCAAGTGATCAACTTAATCACATAGGTGAGTCTCAACCTTGATATGCCCTAATCTCAGATATAATCAATAATCAACAATCAGTCTGATTGTGTAGGTTAATCTCAACCTATGTGCTTCAAACAAACTACATAACCCATCCAAGTAGGTTATTCTCAACCTATTGGTTCCAATGGGTATCACGTAAATATTCCAACCAAGTAGGTAATTCTTAACCTAGGGTTTCAATCATTAATCAAATATACTTTCGACCCAAATAGGCTACTCTCAACCTAGGGTTTCATTCAATAATAAGTAATGATCAAGTGGTCATTCAAGTATAGATTAGCAATATGACGTCTCATCTTATCATATCTTTCATACTATCACTATTGATGTATTGCTAACCTTATCATTCCTAAGGTTTCCTAGCATTATAAGCTAACAGTGTCAAGTCACTTCATGACATTGATACATTTCACATTATATATGTAGTGTAAACTATCTATGTATATAAACATCATCTAAATTCCCATATAGGGTATATAAGAGTATTAAATCACCTCCTTAAGCTATTCACGCTTTCATCAATCCTAGTATATAATACTAATGATAATATCAACTCCTTAATAAGGAGTATGTACAAGAACTCATAAGGAAATCAAATCAACTAGATTCTTTTCCTTTTCGATAAGCATATAGATCATCTTTCTATATCAAGAAATCTAATGTATTTCCAAATAAACATACAAGACATTCAATCTTTCACAAAATAGATAAACATAAAGAGAATAGAATCCCATGCCTGATAATCACTTTAATCCAATTGACTCATTGGTTCTTAAGCTTTCCCCCCTCTTGAAATCAACTTAGCAACTATTCCTTCTTAATTTCTCTCTCTAATATTTCCTCACATAATACCTCTCAGCAAATAAAAACCTCAAAGACAAAATGTAGCAAAATGGAGAAGTGTGATTATGTGTAGTAAATTGTATCAAAGTGTATTCTCAAATGAGGTGAGAGTGCCTCTATTTATAAACAAAACCCAACAACCACAAGCTAGAAACTAGGCCAACAAATTGACACTTCTCAACTCAGCTCAATTGATTTAGCAAGACATCCAAAATGTGGCAAATTCCTATCACAATACTCATCAAAACTATACAACAAGTCGACTCTTCTTTTTCCAATAGCAAGTTGACCGATTCCTATTTGCACATGCTCTATAATGGAAATCAACTTGCATGTTTAATAGACTTCTATTGAATCAGTGAGTTCATAATATGGCAACAACAATTTACTTCATTCCCTATCATTAAGCTTGTTGTTTGCACAAAAGAATAAGTCAATGCTTTATTTGGCTGCATTTTACTAAGTTGACTTGGTCATTGGTAATTCATTTGACACATAACAAATAAATCGACTTATCCTTTAAAGCGTTGCTTTGTTCTCATTTTCAAAACATTTGCCACGTCAATAATACGCAACACTTTGTATGCTTGCTCATTTATATGCTATGTGTTTTAGATATTAGCCTATGCGTATTCAACACACTATCTCAATGATATATGTGGTTTATTCATGTTGCATATATTCACTCAATATTTAAACAACGTGCCTAACATTATCTTTGCGCTGGGATCATACTTTATTATCTTACCCATGCGCTGCATATATTTATTTCACCGTGTGTTCGTTCGTGCTGATATATATTGTTGATAAGTGGGGTATGTATGTTGCGTGGGTATTGGTTTATACCATGCGCTATAATAGCACTAGCCAAGGCATTTTCTATATGCATAAATACATCGAATACTATAATATGTATAGCATATATATACATATATTTTTGGCAAATAAGTTCACTTAAATAATCCATTCGATATTCAAATGAATATGTCCACGTTATCATTTTTATAAACAATACGTATGTGTATATATATACACATATACACACATATACATATATATATTTACTTATAATTCGATAATAATGATATATATGTTTATACATATATACTTATATTAATATATGCAATGTACGTTTCTGTTATGTACTTCACACACATATATTAGTATAAACATATATTACACATATATATCATACTTTGTTTCTTTCATTTAAACACATATATTCATATCCTTGTTGACATGCATATACATTAACTATATGTATATAAATACACATATATATAATCGATTCCTCATGTATGTATGCTCGTAAGTATTTCTACTTACATACATGTGCACATGCTTATGCTCTCATACATAGATCATTATACATACCCATATACATGTATACATTTAACATACATATGAATCAACATAAAGCTCAGAGACTCAAGATTCAATCACATGATTCAATCCAAGAATGCTTCTAACATAAATCATGATCCTGTCTAATGCAAACACAACATGTCTAAAGGATGACTTACCAATATCCCGAGACTATGACTTGACTTGAAACTATACTTAGAAGTGAGTGTGTGAAAGCTCAGTTAGGCTTCATTAAAGGTTACCCGACCAAACACTTCTCTTGAGTGATACTTCCCCTCCCTTTCGGAGGCATGAACCTGTACCTGTATCCAACTTGGCACATTTGTAATGGTAGTTAGATGTTTACATGAAATCCACTTTCATCATAAAACATTTAGGATATTCATATTTCAATACATATTATTTCATTGTACTTCATCAATATAAACATAATTACTCCTTCAAAGCAATAATAACTTAATACCTATTTCAATATTCCATTCCTTTATCAAACATATCAAAATCATGATTGCATTTATCATCCTATTTACCTACGAAGGTAGAAGTAACTCAATAACAACAAGACTGGGTGTAACAATTAGGGACAATGATAGAAACACTACTACAACTTGATGGTAATGAATTGAACTTATTGGATGAAGGAAAATTATTAGAAGGAGAAATATGGTATTGTACAAACATATTTGTGTTGGTACAAGTTGAGAGGTTTGATGATAAATAGGAGCATGGGGTGTTTACAAAGGAGATCAAAGGAGACAAGTCAATCATAAGATATCCTCAAAACTAATGGATCAAAAGATCTAGTACACAGAAATAATAAATTATCGTAGGAAGATTGGAGATGGGAACAAACTTGCTGAGTTCGAGGGTTGATCTTGGTTGGCGTGCATGGTGTGTTTCTTGTGGTGTGGGGAGGTCAGGCCTCCCCCAAAGGTTTGAAACTTGGGTAACCCCTGTACCCTTAAATTTATTTTCATTAATTGCTTCTCTTTTGTGCTCGCATGTGTCTTTTCATCTTTGTGTTTCTTTTCCTTTAGCATGTGTGTCAGGGTCATTCAACCCTGGCACTGGTATTTTTGCATTTGATTCACTTTAAGGCTTTAATGGAGGGGGGTATGGTACCCCCCAACCCTCCTATAAATTCCACTAGCCAAAATATTCCTCATTATGCTCTGACAAAGTCATTCAAGAAGTGCTTGCAAAACAAGGGTTCTCGGCTGTCGAAGGTGCTAAATTTGCTATGGAGATTGTCTGCAATGAGGATGGTGGAAGGGAAGGTAAGTTACCCTTTGAATGCCCTAAAGATCTCTTTTTGTATCTAAATGTTGAAATGAAAGAAGCTATAAGTAATGAAAGAGGAAGGTTAAAGGACTCCACCATTTTTCTTGTTGCAGTTGATATTAATAAAGTCCTTGCTAGGAGATTCATTGATTCTTGGTTTGTGAATACTTGGAAAAACAAATTTGGAATTCATGTTTCTTATTGTAGAATGCTTCAAAGGGGTTTGTTTGTTATTTTCTTCAAAAATCATTCAATGCAAGAAAAAGTCCTTACAAAACCCTATTGGAATTTAAGGGGATGTGCCTTTTGTGCTTTGGCCTGGTCAGCCTTGGCCATTGCCGACAAGGTTATTGCCTTGTCAAGCCCTAGGTGGGTTATTGTAAAAAATTTACTGCCTGAATTTTAGAGAATTATCTCGCAAATTTTGGAGCCAATCAACAAAGTTGTTAAAATTGATGATACCAAGGCGGTCCTTCCCAAACTAGATGCCAGGGCTCTGGTCTCCCTCAATCTTGGTATCAAAATCCCCAACAATTTAAAGATTGTGCAAGAGCATGGGGTTACATCCTGTCCTTTAGAAGTCTTGGGTACACTTAATGCTTACTTCCTGTGTAGAAAAGAAGGCCATTTAAGGAGAAATTGTCCTATTATTCAAAATAGAAGGAGCACCAAGCCTACCCAACCATCTGCAAAGGCCAATCCTAGTAGCAACAATGGTGGAACCGTGTCGACACCATGGGGTGAGGTGGAAATGGGAAACACTCATGACCCACCTCAGCCGTGTGTTGGCAAAGTTGGTTCGCAGAAACTTGGTAAAGGTCTTAGCCAACTTACCAAAGGAGCTGGAATAGCGACTACACCAATGGAAGTCATATTGTCTATGCTGGAAACTCTGTTGAGTTTACCCACTTAAACCTATTTTGTTCCCTTGAGTAAGAGGAGCCTAGCAGTGGCAACATCAAACTAGGAGATGTAGCGGTCATTGACACTTCACATCTTCCCTCTCGTCCCTTGTCAACCCTAGATGTAACTGGTAACATCCTTCTCTTGCAATGGCTAAATGCCCAGTAGCTTGCTATGAAAAGAATTAGACAAAGCAATGAAGAAAATTTTGGAAATCCTAAGAGCTCTCAAAAACCCTTGGTCCTTGAAATTAGGAAAGGAGAAAATTAGTTTGCTTCTAAACTGTGGCCCCTGAGCCAAGATGTGTTTGGGGATAATGTTATGGGAAAGGGCCCCTCAGATCTGCCTTTGGGGCTGATAGAGGAGCCCGAGATTGTCTCTCCCACTACCGATGTTGCAACTCATTCGACATCTGAGGTTCCAGTTGGTGAAAATTTAGGTTATGGTCTTATGACCAAGGTACCCTTGCCCCAAATGGTTGAATCCCTTGGGACCCTTGACCATACCATTATTCTGAGCCCTATTTCTAACTCATAGGATGCCTCAGTGGCCATAGGGAGCCTACTAGTGAACCTCTCCTGGTTTTGGCCCGCAAGGGTGTTGAGGGTCAATCCTACCCCATAGTCGGTATCTCTCATGCCAATACCTATGATCATTCAAACCCTGACCAAGGGAAAAACCTAGCATGCAAAAAAGATGAGAATTTCACTCAAGAGCAAGGTGACCTAGTCCCAAAGCCAAAGGTTGGCCTTGGAAGGCCAAGGAAGAATAGAGGTTTTGTCACAAATGGGAAAAGTGTGCCAGTGGCCAAGCACAAAATGAAGAAAATCAGTGTGGTAATCCAATCACCAGTGGCAAAAAAATTAGAAGTGGAAGAAAAGCTACCCAAGTGCTTTGAGCAGTTCAGAAAAGCCCAGAGTGACAATCCTATGACTAGAGATGATGAAGCTTAATTGTGTTTCTTGGAATGCCAAGGGAATGGAATCCCCTGACAAAAAATACATAATTAGAAGGTTTCTAAACCTAGAAAAATGTAAGGATTTTGTCTTGCCCCAAGAGACCAAAGTTGTCGGTTTTACACGGGAAACCAACCTAAGATTTTTTTGGAATGGAGCCTCCACATTCTCCACTTCCCATGAACGTGGTAGAGGGGGTGCCTCCATTCTGGTCTTCAACCAATGGTCACAATGGATTACTGGCAGTGGTAGTTCACCTTGTAACTGGGTGGTGTGGATCACTTTAAAGAAAGAGAATCAGGAATTTGGGGTGTGTTCTATGTATGCACTGAATGATTATAGGGAAATAATCTCCCTGTAGCAGTGGTTAGCTAACCTCTTGGAGATCCCTTGGATCTTGGGCGGAGACTTCAATATGGTTGAGCAGGCGGAGGATAAGTGGGGTGTGATAGACATGGCGTGGAAGGGTAATGAAAAGTACTTCTGGCTTAGGTTGAAGCATAAGCTCAACCAAGTTGACCCCATGGAAAAAGGTAAAAGGGATTGTAAAGGGGTGTGGTTCACCTGGTGTAATGCTCAGAAAGGAGGAAGCAAGATATACTACAAACTCAACAGATTTTATGCAAACAAAGACTTCTTCAACTTTCTCCCTGACCACAAAAGCACTAAAGTGTGTGTATAACACACTATCTAATCTCCACCCCATAAAGGTTGTGCTATCCGCATGTTAGGACACAATAGTGCAGCCGAGGAAGAATTCAGCCTTTTGCCTCAACACTCTTCTACTAAAAGACGAGGACTGGAAGGAGGCCATTGCCTCCATCAGGGAACTGAACAAGTGGATGCTAAAAGGGGCTATGGCTGGTGAAAGGTGGAACACCAATGTGGAGTCGTGGAGGAAACTCCTACAAAAATTTGGGAAAAAAATGGCTCTGGATGGGAGAAAGGAGGAAAATAGGTGTCCAAAATGCCTCTTTGAGGCTGAATCCAAGCTCTAGCAATCCCCTAATAATATCCCCCTAAATGAAGAACTGGTTAGAGAAAAAGATGGGCTAAGGAAAATCCAAAACCAAAAGATAAATGGTCAAAGAATAAGGTCTAAGCTTAACTGGTTAAATGTTGGGGACAAAGGTTCCAAATTCTTCTTCAAATTCCATAAAGAAAAAAATGCCAAGGAGCGAATTGACCAGATTTGGGATGGGGAGAGGCTACTCACCTCCCAAGAGGAAATCTTAAAAACCTTTCAAGCATTCTTCAAAGATCTCTTCGCCTCAGGGGGGTAGAAGAATGTCAATCCACAAGGGGCTTAGTAGAAAGGCTCATTCCCCAAAAAATCTTAGATGTGGATGTGGTTACACTATCTACAAATATTACTAAAGATGAAATTTTGGGGGCAATATCCTCCATGAAGAATGACAAATCACCCGGATGTGTTGGGCTATCTATTGAGTTTTACAAATATTTTTCAAACTGGGTGAGTGAGGATCTGCTCCAATTTTGTGAGGAAGCAATAGCCAGTGGCTCACTGGGTACCAGTATAAATAAAGGTGTTATCAAACTCCTCCCAAAAGGGGGAGATAAAACTCTTGTCAAAAATTGGAGACCTATAACTCTATTAAATGTTTCTTATAAGATTTTGGCCAAGGTGCTGGCACTAAGGCTGGTCAACATACTACCAAAATTTGTTAGCACGACCCAAACTGGCTTCATTAAAGGGAGATACATTTTAGAAAATCTCCTAACAAGCTGGGAGGCCATGGAGTGGGCTAAGGTGTCTAAGCAAAACGTGGAAATGCTACTCTTGGACTTTGAAAAGGCGTATGATAGGGTGGAATGGCCATTTCTAAGGTTTGTACTCAAGGCCTTTGGTTTTCCCTTAGAATTCTGCAAAATGATGGATACTCTTCTGAAAGATGCCTCTGCACAAGTTGATGTAAATGAGTCACTTTCCGAGGAGGTCAAGTTGGAAAGGTTCATCCAACAGGGCTACCCTTGGCTCCAATGCTCTTTGTGATTGCCTTTGATGCATTGTTCTATCCATTAAGAGAACACTCCCACTTACCAAGAGTGAAAGGTATCAAACTACTAGATAACAATGAGCTAATTAATGTACAATTTAGCGATGACACCTCCTTGTTCATTGAATTGGAAAAAAGCAATTTGGAGTCTCTCATGAAAAAGTTGGATCTATTTTCCCAAGCCTTGGGTGCTAAAGTCTCCAAAGCCAAATCTATTATGTTGGGATGGGAAGAGACCCCCCTAGAATGGGTAAAACACTATGGCTTCCAATGGGGTGGCCCAAACCTGCAAGTGAGATATTTGGGAATACCCTTTGCCATATGTCCTAATCTCAAAGAGATGTGGGACTAGATCAGGGGTAAAATTGAATAAACAATACCTCTCCATGGCAGGTAGGGTGCAAGTGTGTCAAAAGGTGATATCTTCGTACAATATCTACTTTTCCTTTGTTTGGCTCTTTTCCAGCTATCAAATAAATGAAATCCAGAAGAAAATAAGGTGCTTCCTTTGGTCATATGGTAAAGGGGAAAAAAGAAACACTCGGTGAAATGGGAGTGGTGCTGCCTTGAAAAAATGCAAGGTGGATTGGGTTTAAAAGACTTGAGAATTCAAGGAATTGCTTTAGCCTCAAAGTGGATTGTGAAAGCATTAACCAGACAATAATAAAATTAGTTGGAAGAAAGTACTGGTAAATGATATCAAAATGAGTAAGGATTGCATTATTTTTTGGAATTGTTTGTCTAGTGAAATAATGTGGCACATTTGGAAAGCAAGAAATGATGATAAATTTAAGGGCTGTAGGAGGGTACTTATTGGGTCAACAAAAAGACTCACACATCTCTCTATTGTTTTGCAGGTCTCGCTCCATATTGAGGTCTCCTTGGACAAATTTTTGAACTTGTGTAGGGATGGATCAGTCACAATCAATAGAGAAGAAGTGAGATGTGGGCATGCATGCCACTTCAAAAATAGAGAAACATAGATCTTCATCAGAGCTTTTAATGAGTTCCAAAGAGCATGCAACAATGGGGTAAAGGTTAGAAGGCAAGCAAGGCATAGGGGGCATTGCAATCATGCACAACAGGATGGCGATGCATTCTCGATTACTGGTCCTACGAGGGACTTATCTGATGGAGGTGGAAATAGAGGGGAAGATGAAACCAATAGTAATGCAACCAGATAGAATGAATCTTGACTTAGTAAAGTACCAATATCATATATGTTATGTATATTTCGTGAGCGTTTTGTATATATGCTCCATTTTTTTTGGCCATTCCGGTTGTAAAACTGTTAGAAAAGATCATCTACCTGGTGATATGTCTTGTTGTTTATAGCACTTTCAACTGATTCATGCCATATTTGAATGTAAGTGGTTATCTAACTATTATTAATATAAAAAAAATATCTAGTACACATGAATCTAAGTTATACTCAAAATTGGATTTTAATTTTGAAAAAGATCACTAAAGAATCCTATCCAAGAGATAAAGAGGGAAGGAAGGTAATAGACCAAGATGGGAAATGAGTGTAAGGAAAAAAGAGTGGAGCACAAAAAGGATGTTGTAAGAACTACTTAAAAAGGATAGAAACCCAACAAAGCAATATATCCTTTATCATGCAATGCTAATGATTTGAAGTTACCAATTTGTGAATAGGAGCATTTCTTGTGACAAAAGTTCACATTGATAAAATAAGATGCATCTAACAATAACTATAGATCATATTGGAGACAAATAAAATTCCAAGTGGAGATAGAAAATAATTAACAATACAAAATTATTTTTGTATATATTTTGGCTAACAACTTGTCTTACAAGGGCTACACAAACTTTTTCAAAATGTGTTTGCTCTTGCAATGCTTATCCATGTTTGATTTCACCAAAAGACTGCAAGTATCATGTTCTTGAGAATCTATAGGAAGGCCAAATTTCTAATATTCTTTGATATCTCTATCTTAGGCTTTTGGAGAAACAAAAATTGCATTCTTTCAAAGTTCTATCATGATCTTCATAAGAAACCTCATTTGAAGAAAAATGTCTTCTTTATATTAACAATGAGGGGGTTCAATCTTTTGCAATCCATAATGTTTAATGAGAATATTTTCTTATAATTAAATAGAGAATTCAAATGATGAATGTTTCCTTCATCATCAAAATAACAAATAAGACAAACTTTAAAGAAAAGAACCCTTCTACGATATTTTTTCCTCATATTTTCAACAATTCTCAACCTCAATTTTATGTTATGTTCTCTTCATTGATTTTTCATCTTCCTTTATTTCCCACTCTCCTCATTTCCAAATATCTAGATATACTCACCTTGAGATCTTTACCAAATCAAAACTTAGGTTTAAGGAGCATCTGCCAAAACTATGTATTGGTTCAAGGGATTTATGGACATCCTATCAATGAGAAACAATGGAGTACCAATCCATTACCATATTTCCCTAAAACTCACATACTCTCTAAACACCTTACACCCATATTTAACATTACATTCATCATTTTTATCCCAAGGAAAATGCCTCTATTTAATACCAAATGTGTCTCCTGGTAATTTATCTTTGCCTAATCACTTTGACTTGATACCATCAAGTTCACCCATTATTTATGTTGCTACTCCTTTCATTGTCCATAATGAGCTTGTTATTCTAAATAAAAAATATATTCTTCATTTCTTCAACATATCTCTTCTACTCATTTTCTTCTCTTTCCCTCATAAATGAAGTATTTCTCTTCCTCAATGCTACTACCTCATCTTACTTGCAACTCCATTTCCTCAAATCTATTTTCTTCCCATTACTTAAAAAAGCTATAAAGAAACAAGTTTGATGATAGGAATCTTGTAATCAATCTATCTTCCATATGATTATAGAGAAAACTCAAAAATATCTTATAAAGGGGTTGGGATTTGTTGATCCTAAAAATAATGTTGGCAACATTGTGAATGCATCATCAAGACCACATGAGGAGGGAAATAGTAGGGAAAAATTCAAGCTTCAAAACAAAGAAAGAGCACACCAACAAAAGCACTAAAAACCTAGAGAGGTTGGCATTGAATACATGAGCATGGCTAAGACTTTTCCTTGAATAAAAAGGACATCTATGATTAGACATGATTGTCCCATTACACTTAGAAGAACAAAGCCTACCAAGTTGAATCTATTAATTAATGAAATTCACACACTCAAGCAATTGAACAAAAAACTATCATTTTTAAAAGTTGATAAGATAATTTTATGGTGATAATGGACATAATGGACTACTTGACCAAAATGGAAGACCATTTTATAAACAATAGAAGCTATATAAGATCAAGCAAGAACCTAAAAATAAATATTATAAAATATTCTTCTCCTTAAACAACATTTAAAGAATAGTTTGATATGGAACAAGGAAATAAGTACTTTGTTAAAGCCCATAGTTGATTCTACCGTTCACCACGATCTCTTATATATCCTTGGATGGATAGAAATATGAAGGCTTTCAATATTAGAAATCCATCGAAACTAATATTTGGCTAAATTTGTAATTGAACAAGAGGTTGATGATAGTGATACATTCATTTGTCTTAATGCAATCCCATTATTTAAAAATATGGTCAATCAAACATAAACTAGGTAAGTACTTTGTTAAAGCCCATAGTTGATTCTACCATTCACCACGATCTCTTATATATCCTTGGATGGATAGAAATATGAAGGCTTTCGATATTAGAAATCCATTGAAACTAATATTTGGCTAAATTTGTAATTGACCAAGAGGTTGATGATAGTGATACATTCATTCGTCTTAATGCAATCCCATTATTAAAAAATATATAAATTAAACCAATTAGAATTATTTAAAATGTTATAAATAAGCAAACTACAAGATTTGTTAAACTATATCTCAAATTGATTTTTTTTTTTTTTCACTTTTTTATGGTTAAATTTTATTTATAGAAAAAAGGAATGATCATGGACTCTCCCTTGCCCCCACAAATATTTTATGAAGAAATTTGAGTAAGTCCTTTGTTTCATTTTAGTCAACCAAAATGTTGAAAAAGGTATGTTAATACTAATGTAAATTGAATTGACAAATAAATGTTTCATAAATATTTGTTTATATTATTTTATAATATTTTAAATGAATTTTATTTTTTCATATTATATAATTTGAGTTAAAAATAAAATCAATTTAGTCGTTTATGGAATAGTGTGGTGATTAAGTCATGACATTGTTGCTATAATCATGAAGGTTTAAATCCTTGTTGGGCCATTATGATCGCGAGTATCATATCCTTACTAATCTATTGTACTCATAGGTTTGAACCTTTGTGTTGAAGTTGTTGGCATTCATGTTGGTGGCTTTGTGCTCCAAAATCCCATTCAGTTAGTGTGCTTGTGGGCTTTGTGCTCCTACTGAGCTTGTGAGTTTGGAGTATTTGTGTTAATGCAGTGCATTCATACTAGGGATGAGGTCCATTGTTTGTGGCCTCATTTGACTCAGACTAGATTAAAGCTTCCCATGTTAACTGGCAACAAAGAGAAAAAAAGAGAGCAATCCATAGTTTTTTAACTATAAATAATTTAATAGTAATATCTAAAACATATATTGTTTTTAATATTACGTCTTTTTTATTATTAATTTTTTAATTCAAATTAACTATTATTTATGTGTATTTTTTCATACATGTTTTTTTTGTACATCCAAATTATTATTATTTTGCTAAAATTGAAAGGTTGACATTTTTCAATTTTTGTTTATTTTTTTCTATTTTTTCATGTATGTCAAATAGTGACCTTTTATGTTTGACAAAAAACTTATACTCACTCAAAAATAAAATTACACTTATAATTAAACAAAATATTACAAATTATACTTTTTGAAAAGCTTATTCTAAGAGTTATGATTGACTCAATTATTTTTGTCAAAAGTAAGGTGACCAAAAGTTTTAAGGGTTGCATAGGGGGGTTCAAATGAAGGACCTTCATTCAAAAGCCCTTTTCTATGCAATTTTTGAGTTTAAAATATTTATTAAAAAAACCCACCTCTATTTACACCCCCTTGACCTTCATTCAAACTCCAATCACACATGGTAAGCTTTATAACTTCAAATAAAAGACCTTCATTCAAAGGTGTTCAATATTTTTGCTTCCTCAAACTCATTTTTATATACTATCTCACAAATAAGATATACCTTTTGACTTCTACCCAAAAAAATTACATAAATTAATAAAATTAAAAAAAATACGACATAAAATCCCTTTTTGCACCACAATAAAATGATTAGACTACATAAATTGACAAATTTTATTTGATTTAAAATTAGATGGTCTTTACCATAATTATTTATTATTGGCCACTTGTACATAAAAAAAAATCATCAAATATTAAGAGCCTTGTGTTCACATTAATCAAAACCACATTAGGAACTCTTCCTTAGTAGAGGATATTATGGAGAAAGAAAAATTTCTAAAGAGGAAGATTAGGAAAGCTATTGATATTATGGAGAAAGAAAAATTTCTAAAGAGGAAGATTAGGAAAGCTATTGATATTATGGAGAAAGAAAATTTTCTAAAGAGGAAGATTAGGAAAGCTATTGAGATGGAGAAGCATCTTAAATAGAGATAAGGTCTTAGAATTTAGTGACTTGGAAATCTAAATTTCAATTGTCAATGAAATAATTAACATGTTTGATAGTAATGTAATGTTTTATGATGGATTTGCAATGCCCGGGGTAAATGAATTTATTTATAATTCATTTTGGTGGATTTTAAAGTGTTGTTGTATAATAATATAAATTCTTTTAAATATCTATATAATTTCTAGAAAAATTTCACTTTACATATATTGGATTATACAAACTTGAAATCTCTTAACAATCTTTCTTGATGGTTAATCTCAATATATTTCTTGAAACATTAATCTTTTCAAATATCTACATAATGTTAGCATAATTTTTCTTTAAACATATTAGATTGTGCAAGCTTAAAGTCTCTTAACTATCTTCATTAATCATAACTGTTGAGCCTAATCCGTTGTACCTTAATAACCTTAAACTCCAAGCCTTGATTTTTCTTATTCAATGTGAAGTTAACTATCAATTGAAATTAAGACTAACATTTGAAAGCTTGGTATTAATAAATGAATTAAATGTTACCTAATTTGAAAGTAAAATCATAGGATAATATTAAGACTTGAAGATGGGTTCTATAACCCTAAAGCATGAAATGAAAAATTAAAATGTTTTTAAAAAGAGAAAAAAAAAAAGACTAAATGAGAGGATAAGGTTATGCATTCAGACTTGTTATGCCACCTATTTAGAATGAAGAAAAGCTTCCAAATAATCATTAAATGCACTTATTTTTTGTAAAAAGCAATTGAAAAAGTAACTCTTTTTAAAAATTATTGTTAGCATAAGTAACCTAAGTGTGGGTAAAGTAAATTCAAGTTATATATTATTCATAAGTTCTATTTACGTCAAGGTTTAAAAAATTGCAATTTCTAGCTATAGTTATTATGTATTTTATGGTATGGTTCATGTTTTATTACATGCAATTTTCAAAAAAATTAGTTGTTTTCACATAAATTTAATGCTGTATTTTATATTTGTTGGTTTATAATCTAATGGTTAAATGATGTGTTATATTGTAAAAGACTTGGGTTCATTTTGACGAGTGTGGAGCTTTTGCATGCATGAATAATGTTGGTGTTGGTGTTAGGTTTTTTAACACAGTTTTTTTTGAAAAAAGAAATAGATGTCTCATATTTCTCCATAGGCAAATTAGAAATACAAAAAAACATTCAAAAAGTTTTTTAAACGTTCCATTTGATATAACTATTTTCAATTTAATTTTGAACAGTACTAACTTCCCTATTAAAAATAATATAACCCAAAGAAACATTCTCAAACATGTTGAAATATCATAGGACAAAAGATCGCCAAATCAAATTAAACTTCTTCAACCTAAAACACAAAGAAAAATAATAATTAATCATTTATTAAATATAAATAAAAATGAAAGCATTTTATAAATAAATCAAAGCATATATAAAAAATAAAAAAAATCACTTTTTGAACTAAAAAGTTTCAATTAATTTTATCTATAATAATATTAAAACAAATCTTCTAAACTTTAGCTTCATTAACATTTTAAAGTAATTTTTTTAAAGTTTCCTAGCATACCCTAAGAATGTTAGATTTATTGACTTACATTATTTTTATTACAATGTGCACAATATATTTCAAAACCTTATGTTGCATTAAAATTTTAAAATAATTTCCTAGTGGCATAAGAGCACTATTGGCAAAACATGATAATAATATACACCATAGCTTGAACAAGTAGCAATGGATGGCCTATATCTCTCTACCATGGGCAATCCTGTCTCTAAAGAAAAGTCATTTTCTTTCATTGATAAAACAAGTCTAAAAAGGATATACAAAAATCTAATCTGGTTGAGTAAGTCTTGGGACACTTACTTCTCGAAATGTATAGTTGACAAGCTCTTCAATTATTCTATTGGTAGAACTTGGAAGGATGTAGAGTGAAAAAATTATAGATATTTTTATATGCAAGTGCCATTTGGTAGTTTATTTGAAACTCATAAGTATGCTAATTAATGGGGTTTCTTAAAGGTAGTACTTGTCATAGGCTACAATGATACAATCTATATGCAACTTAGTGACAATCATGTAGTGAGCATTAGAGGATTATTAGCTCAAAACGTAATGTCTATTGTTTACGGTACTTTCATCAGCTGGATAAATACCTATGGCTGAGAAAAAATATATATAAAAGATTTATGGGGTTAGACGAAATATATATAAGATTTCTGGATAAATACCTATGGCTGAGAAGAAATATATATAAAAGATTTCTGGGCCTAGAAGAAATATATATAAGAATTCTGTATAAATATCTATGGCTGGGAAGAAATATATATAAAAGATTTCTGGGCTTAGACGAAATATACATAAGATTTCTGGACAAATACCTATGGCTGAGAAGAAATATATATAAAATATTTCTGGGCTTAGTTTCCAAGTCACTTCAGAAATTCTTTGAGGGCATGAAAAATCACTAGCATCTTGGGAGTCCATTTTTTACCAAATTTTCCCTAATGTGCATTTGCATTCACAAGACAACAAACAAGAAGTATGACAATGAAACAAGATAATAGTGACAAACACAAAGGTGACAACATTGAGCAAGGCAATCATAATAAGAAAATTAGAAGATAAAAATATATAAAGAAATAGTATAATGGACAGATAATTTATGTTGAGGGAGATATAGATTAGTCATTAGACAATAAGTGGGAAAAGATTATAAGGATAACAAATGGGAGGATAATTTAATTTACAATGAGAAGGATGGAGCCAACGAGAAGAAGTGAGATAAGACAATGGCACATCTTAAGAGAAAATGTTGGACAGATAAGTGAAGCATTTTTACAGAATTCACTGGCACTATAATATGTTTGAATGCTGGTACAATGTTAGTTGGGGAAGAGACATAATTGCAAATAATAGATCAATATATTTAATAACTGATGAGCATAAATATAATGCCATTGATGTATTTATATAACATTCAAAGAAATTTTATGTAACTGATGTATTTAGATGTACCTATTCATAATATAGAATTTATATTAAATAGTCACTATCCCCACCCAACTATCTATGGAGTACAATGCTTAGATCCAAAAATACAAATAATAGACAGGTAGAACTTACAAAAAAAGCCAACACATGTTACAAATGGCCATAAGATGGGCAAGCTGTCTGTTGGCGTAAAAACTAACACCTCTGGAGTGCGGGTTTGTATGGACAGCTATGCACATTGCGTAATGAGTGCTCTTCAAATTAGGAGGGGAAGCTCCCTCGTAGTGCTGGAATGCGTGAAAAGAAAAGTAATCTAAGTCCTATCTTTTTGTTCTCAGCTGGAAGAGGCACAAGGTTAAGAAAACCAAGAACGTTGCAGCTAAGGATTTTCTGGTTTCGCAGATCATTAACTACAACTAAACTAACTACTTTAAATCTATCCAGTTTCCTCAAGAAAACAGAGCATGAGGAAATGGAGCAGGGATGATTATCTGACGATAAGCCGGGTATGGACTCACAACGTGAAGGCAAGGTGGCACAACTATCTGCTTGTCTGAATAGGCTTATTGGAAACAACAATATACGATAAACTAAGTACAGATTCTCAACTTGGAGGCAAGGTGGCACAACTATCAGCTCAATCTGAATAAGTTTATTATTAACACACATCATACGATAACCAAGAACAGATTCTCAACTTGAAGGCAAGGTGGCACATCTATCAGCTCAATCTGAACGAGTTTATTGAACACATAATATAAATGATAGCCAACTAGGATAATAAATTGCATAGGTGAGACACGCATACAATCTACCATCAACTAGCCACTATATCTAACTAAGGCAAGCATTCACCATCATAATTGCATGAAACCCTATGCGGCATAACAATTCATCACAATAGTAAATGCTCATGAACAGATACAGAACGAACAATATTACAGGCAAGGTAGGCACAGCATATATTTCTCTCTCGTGCAAAAGTTATGTACAAATGAGCGAAAGCTCTTATTTATAGACATCAAAAGGTGTAGGGAACCCTAAAATCACCTTGAGTCAACTACTGATCTTGCAATGCATGCAAGATTTATTGCTAAGCCCTAATAAAGCAAACTATATAGTTAACTGGAAAACTACCATCAGTTAACCGAAACATCTAATCTAAAAATGGACAATTGTGCAAGCATGCACGTCCTTATTGAAAGCATGTTAAGCTGGAACACTACCATCAGTTAACGAAAAACCCTAAAAGAAACTCCAAGTGTGTAAAGCTAATCTCAGAATAGATATGCATGAGATAAGACAGCGAGTTAACTTGAAAAGATAACGCCAAGTTTAACTCCTGTGTATAATGTCTATTTTGAGAGGTGGGAACTGAAGTCTACTGCTCGTGATCTCGAGCAACCAATCCCTCAACGAGATTGTTAACTGCGTCAACATCTGAATGTCAGCAACTTGAGCAATCTTGAAAACCTTTGCACACTCAAACTAGCATTTCACTGACTTATAACTTTGGCGGCTCCGTAATTGAAGTGATGGCCACTATCTCTTCTACAACTTTATGCTTCTGACGCTTTTGCATGACGAAACTGCGAGATTTGACTGCGCACACTCTGGTTGTGAGAAATGCAAACGAACTTGCTACACATGCAAAATTCCAACAGTATCAACCCTCTAAACCGGCTTCGGAAGACAATCGGCCATACGAGGCATGCAACCATATGGATTTGAGTGATTACGCTTGTCAACTCTCCGAATACGCTTGATACAAATCGGTCTCAGCTTCTTTGATGAAGTCATGAATTAAGACCGATTTGGTCTTGAATTCAATCTGTGTGTACTGTACTCTGAAAAACTCGCCTGTTGACTGTGAACTTGACTATATTCTGACAAGATTTTTGGAAAGCTAAAAATAACCTGCTGAGGCTAAAAATAGCCTATCGAAGGTCAATTTTCAGCGAAAAATCTGAGATATGGGTTTTGTCCAGAAAAAGATTCTAAGACAACCCAGAACGTCAGAAATGCGAAAATCTGACTTCTACTCGACCATGCAAAGAGTTTTCAGTTGAGAAAATTAGAAACTCGAGAACGAATGCTCTGGAGTTAAAAATTCCTGAAAAATCAAACGCACGATTTTAATTCTAGGAAGCTATATAGAAATGATCCAGATGCTGAGACTTGTCGAATTTTGCCAATTTCAGGAACATGCGAATTGAAATCTGAGAGAAATTTGAGAATCAAGGAGGAAAAAGACGTTTTTTGTATGCTCTTCTTTAATGAAAATCGCCCTTGAATTCTTCAAATTTGCTGATGAATGTGAACTTTAACCTGCAAAAAGAAGTGTTTGATGAAATCACCTTTGTGAATTGATGATGAAATTGCTTTGCCTTTACTTGAGAATTACGAATTTGCCTTGAAGATACGTCTTTGCTTTGAAGAAATATGAATTTTTCTTGAAAAACACGCCTTTGCCTTGAAGAAAAACGAATTTTGTTTGAAAATATGGATTTCTCTTTAAAAATACGAATTTCTCTTGAAGCTTGGTGAAAAATAAATGAAGGTGCCATGTTTAAATAAGAGAAAATTCGCACCAACTTGTTGACTGCAAGATTTAAAACCTCAGCTGAAAATAGAAGGCTTCTGATTGGACCCCTTTCAGTTACACTGATACTGACACTGAGTCCGGAAATAAATAATAATAAATTAATATTCATCATGCAATTTGCAAAGGCATCAATTTTAGAGATTCGCCATTTTAATGCCAAAATATGCAAAATAAATATTAAATATTATTTAACTTCAGTTGACAATTCGAATGAAGCTTTAGGATTCACTGTTAGACTTCACCGATTCCGAAAAGTCATCTCTTGAGCTCATAGGCGTCCATTTGCTCAAGATATTGCACTTTTTATTAACTTCCTATTTTATAGCCGACGACAAAGTTATGACTGGCCATCTTCGCCACTGATTTCCGGGTGACTGAGAGATGCTGAGACCGAGCTAGAGAATTCATCGGAAAGCCTACTGAACAAGGAAGAAATGTCTGTTGGGAGACACTACTGCAAAATCCATCATTTAACACCCTGAAAAATTAGGCGCCCTTGATTAAATTCATTTACGGGTTCCAGACTTAACCATTTTCCTAAACTGCCATCGACACTTCAAACGGCTGCTGACGGCGAACGGTGAACCCTGCTGATAGGAAACCAAGCTCACTGCATGACTGGAGACATTCTGCATCCAACGAATATACACAAGGCATCTGAAAAATGCATTAAGGGCCTCAAAAGTAAAAGCGCGCCTGAGCCACAGTTGCACTGACACCATTTTGACGAAAGTTGAACTTTCATCCAGATGCCCTACTTTGACCTCTGATATCTGGAGCTGGGATGACCCGATTCGAGCCATGTTTGTTTTAACGGACAGCCAGAAGGATCTACAAGAGACGTCTTTAGAAGTGACGAAGCAAGAAAACTGCTTCTAAGACCTCAAAAATGCCAGTGCGTATTTTATTTAAAATATCCGCTCCATACTTAGCCATTTTCCAGATGTCTTCACTTTTCAGCACTTCACCAAAGACCTCGCACGTATTAGCGTTTGCCAAATCCCGAAGGCTGATGGCTGGGCTCGTTGAATAGATAAAGTAATTACGCTCAAGTCTCGTGAAGACTTTGAACGCGAACGACCTCATCTGCCAGGCCTAAAGGCTAGGCGCCTTTGGACTGTAGAAATACAATGAAAATTTTATGTTGGTCCGCCCGTGAAATTACGTGCTTGGTAGAACCTCTGTTACGATCACCTAGAACGTCAGATCGACAGGCAGGATGATGCAATGCGAAGCTGGACTAGAGTAGTACTGATGTTAGGAAGATCTCATCTGCAAATTTGACCATCTTAAGGGTCATTTTAACGAGATGTGAAAACTCCATTATAAGCTCATCTTCAGACGTCGACTGCCGGAACTCTGAGATTCGGATGACTGCGTTTGATAGCTCATTGGACAAGCAAACTAGTCGTGAAGAGATTGACTGTATCAGCCACCAGAAATGCCAAGATCCACCCTCTCTTTAAGAAGGGCGCCCTCAAGCTACAGGCGCGCTTTTGCTGAAAAAGGACAAGTTTCTACAATGTGAAACTTTGGAAATTTCAACTTCTGTCGCCAGTTGCCGAAGTTACGGGTCTCGGAAAGCTTCGCTGGATAGTTCATCAGATAGCCAAACCAATTCTGAAGAGTTTGACTGTATTTATGAGTACTTTCAACAAAATCTTGACCTTCAAAAAGAAGGGCGCCCCTGGGCTACAGGTGCGCTTTCTTGCTTTTCCTTGAAAAATCTTCAAAAATTAACCATTGAAAACATCATCTCGATCACTGAAATGACCATGTACAATGTGAAATACTGTCGTGAGACGCTCCTCCATCATGAAAAGCTCCTTCTGAGTCTCTGCTTCAGGTTCTGATCAATAGAACTGCCTTTGACTAACAAAATACTGATAAAACTCCATGCTTGATATTGCCCAAAAACTGTACTTGACATCATTTTAGCAAGATTTAGACTCTTTTAAACAAAATGCCTTGATGAAGCAAAAATTTTGGTTTTGGGTACAACACTGTCGCCAAGGAGCTTTAAAACAAACAATTTAAGATAGACCATGAACAACCCTAAGCATTTAACAAAAGAGCAGTAGAGAATAGTTGCCTCAAAATGTATATATGAACAACATAGAAGCAAACTAATGCTTATGTACCAGAACTTGCTTACAACAAAGACTATTAAACCTAAAATGCCGAGATGGTAGGTCTTGCAATGAACAAAAGCAAGGAAGATGCTTATATACTAGAACTTGCTTAAAACAAAACTGCTGAATCTATAAAATTGAGTGGTAGGTCCTGCAATGAGCAGCAGCAAGAAAAAACAAAACTCGGGCCTTTGCTGATTTCAATTGAAAAACTGGTCCTACAGTAGCCATAATGACCAATTCAATTCTGCATTGCCAGAGAGATGCCGATCAGTAACAGAGGATCTTGGGGTAGGTGTGAAACAGTTGTGAATATGCTGATTTCAGAGCTCTTAAATTTAGAATGTTGGTCTTGAAGAGCAGAATGTTGGGTTTGAAGGAGGTGAGAATCAAAATACTTCCTCAGCTTGTTCCAAGAACCTCAACTCTACTTTCAAGGGTATTTACGTGGGCTTTACTAAGTCCTCTTAATCCTTTTAAATTGAAGTACATGCCCTCTAAAAGTTAACATAACATAAAACAGTTCTAAACCCAGGGAAAATGAATTCTAAATCATTAAATTTAAAGAAGGATACAATACTTTATATCCAATCACTCATATGAACATGTATTCATGGCAACCCATTAACGCATATCATTGATACTTCAACAGTTCAACTTATCTGTATCATATCAACTTGTGAAGTTCAATAGAAAAGGGGGTTACCTTTGATTATCTGAGTCTCTCATATTGTGTTCTCTTCCCATATTCTCTCTAATCTCATATTAATATACCATACTTATCATCCTTCCACTTCTCTTACTATAATGCTGTAATATGTATCTCTTTGTTACATTACATATACAACAATTTGAATGGATACATGATTCAAGAGTCATGGCCCTCGACAGTTGGCTTCATCAAGGAACTCTTCATAACTGAAGCATCACTACTGTTATTGACACCAAGGAATCACCCTGTTGACACCTATACTCTCTTCTCAAGTTGACATCAACTTGTTTTGACCTTCGTCAACTTCTACTTAATTTTGCATTATTGAAGTGTCCTGCAAACAATCATGATAATCTACATAATATCTACAATTAAGGGCCTGAATAGCCAGAAAAGTGTTCAGAGGTGGAGGTTTGAGGATGGCTCTATCACTATGATATAGACCTTGGGTAAAAGACAGACTTGCAAACAACAATTCAATGATTCATACATTTGATAGTTGACAATCATATATAAAGTTTTACATATGTATGTATAAATGATCTTGTGGAGATTTATGCATATAGGCTGAACACACTCATAATGTCCTATTTATAGTTATTTCTATCTAGGGCATAGCATGGCCTCTTTTAGATGCTTCTTCTAAAATATGTTTCTATAAACTTTGCCTTATGGTATTTATTGTATAACTTCATAGAAAGCTTATTTTATTTTTCTTACAAACAAATGAAATCACATTAAAATGTTTACTGAGAACCATGTAATTACTGTTCCACAATTGAAAGAAGCAAGAGAGGCTTAGAACCCCCTCCGTGGCATTGCTGACGCTGATAGGTATAACTTTTGAATTGTCACCGGCTCAAATAAAAAGCTTACAAAGTCTCTTGTCTCTCGTATCCTGAGATAGTATTAGAATATTTTAATGGTGATGCATTCATAGAAAATAGGGCGTGTACTCTTGCATCTTTAGGTTTTCAACGCATGATAGTGTCTAGGAAGGTAATATTGTTGCTAGTAGCAACAATGATTTTAGAGCTTAAAGTTAGATGTATAAACAGTTGTAGTTGTCAAGTTATTGAGATATCGATAAACATATGAAAATTATCTGAGTATGTGATGAGATTTTGTACATATTTATACATTTTTCTTAATAGAATACAAGCTTAATTGTTGACATTCTTTTATGGCCTTGTTGTTAACAGATACATAACCCAAATGCAGATTGTAAGAGATTCAACTCTAGCAGTGCAAATGCTTTAAGGATGAGCTCAAGGTGGAAACCATAGCCTACAAAATGCAAAACCTATTAATAGCATTTATCCAACAAATTGCCACAATAAAATTTAGAAAAGTTCCAATAGTGAACAATACAATTGCAGATGCTCTAGTAAATGAAAGAGTTACCATGGATAATGAAGCCACTAGATGGGTTGTGCTACCATGGTATGTACCACTTATTGATTTGTAGCATCTCATAACATTACTTAAACTAGATGCTGCTCCTCTTGATTAAGGTGGCACTTCCAAAACTATTGTTGATGTCAACACCAAAACCAATCTACTACTTAGTCAGGGCCTAGATAGTCCTGCATCAACATTTCCTTTGGCACACCCAGATGTGGGTGCTAGATCTTCCTACACTCATCTGTATCTTCTTACCTTGTGGAGTGGAGCCTCACATATAACTTGGTGGGTTCCTCTCCCAGGGTTGAGTAGCACCACCCTGTGGGCTAGATTTCAATAATTCTTTTTCGGATGCAAATCGTTCATTACTCACAGAAGATGAAGAGACACGTGTGGAAGAGCAACCAGTCATCTTCCATAATGGCCATTTTTGCTTGTTTATGACTTATTACATGTGTTCTCTCATAGATTGCATTAGATAGAAAAGACATTAAATCATCCATCTCCTTTGAGAGAACACCATGTACAATATAACAAACATTCATAATCATACAATAACTACAACTCAATACATATTTTTTAGATTTATGGATGAATGCCATTTCCCTTTCTAATTTCTTATTTGTAATTCATTTCTCCTTATTACAAATAAATTCTAGTAATTTAGAGTGTCTTCCAGATATCTCCTAGGATAAAATCAATGTATCAAAGTGGTTCATTTTAACAAAGTAGGTCCTTTCCAACGAGATCAAGTTATTGGAAGCTCAAAGTCTAGACACGTGACCCCTTAGATACCTTCATGGAGCTTCAAATGTTTTTGTTCCTGCTAGACAACAAGTACTTATATGATGAAATAACTGAATACTTGTTACCCAATTTTCACCTACGGGCTCAACCAGGCGGGATGGTTTATGTTTCAGATGTTCATAAGGGCCAAATGGACTTTTGCATCGAGGGTTAGGTTATGCATCTGATGCCATTTCACAAAGAGCTCATTTGAAAGGGATCATTCAGTCAGTTTGGCATAGTGCATTTTGTTAATATACATCTGTGTTGCCTATCGGCAAGATCTCAGGGATGTCACAGCGATTGGAATTCACATGCAGGTACCTATTGGCAAGACATTAATCATTGTTCCGGCGACTGAGAGTTTCCCCATCGGCATGAGAGTCTTCTTCGGAATGAGGTCTTGGCGAGATCTTTATGTCTCACTGATCGGCGACAGAGGGATACACATATCGGCAAGAGACTTTTCTTCGGGGAGAAGTCTTGGCGAATTCTTCATGTCTCACCGACTAGCGCGGAACGAGCAAACACTTCCACAAGAGTTGTGTTTTCGGTGTGTGGTCTTGCCGAACCCTTTGTCTTGCCGACCCATTTTCTCACACTGACATATTGCTTCATCGGTGAGAGAATGATATTGTCACGGCGACAAAAAGTGAACTTATGGAGATTTCTCGACAAGACATAGGGTGTCTATGGGACGTCTCCCCGACAAGAGAATGTTACAATGACACATGTGAAACGAAAGAATACATATCGGTGAGACACAGTGCAATCTGTGGGGCGTCTTCTCGACATCACAAGGTCTAGCCGAAGCTTAAAGGTCTCGCAGAAGGATTCTTCCCTCGGTGTAACGTCTCACTGACCTAAAGAGGTCTCCCCGAAGTAAAATGAGCTCTCGGCGAAAAGAGGAGACTTTGGCGAAATGTCTCGGCGAAGGAAAGATGTCTTGCCGAGATGAGGTAATATCGGTGTAAGGTCTCGCCGATCCATCAAAGTCTCAGCGAAACGGAGGCGTCATCAGAAGGATCTCACTGAGAGAAGGATGGCTTCGACAAAAGTCTCACCGACAAGGTAAACTCTTGCCGAAATAAGCGGCATCGGCAAAGCAAGATTTCATGGCCATGAGGTCTCGGCGATTAGGAGATGTCTCACCGATAGGATGTGCCTTCGGGGAGAATGAATGCATTTGGCGAAATGTCTGGGCAACTCCGATATGTCTCGGCAAAAGGAGTCTTCGATGAAAGGTCTCGCCGACCCAGCGATGTCTCGGCGACAGGGCGTGAGTTCGGGGTAAGTTCTCCCTGAAACGAAGAGGTCTCACCGAAAGGAAATAAGCCCGGGGAGAATAGAGTGATATCGCCACAAGGTCTTCCCGACTGACGAAGGTCTCCCCGACATAAAGAATGAGCTCGCCGAAGGATTGTGAGCCTCGCTGTGACGTCCTGCCGACCCGATAGGGTCTTGCCAATACAAAATGAACTCATGGTGGCTCGCTGTGACATCTCCCCGACTGATGTTGGTACTGCCGATAGCGATGGACCCACCAATGGAAAAAGGATATCGGTATGACTTTTGAAGCTCAATACGAGCTCTTTCCGACCATCGTGTGTCTTGCCGAATGCTACTGCTGCAAGGTCTAATCGCATCGGGGAGACACGATTAGTGTCTCACCGACATGCGATCCAGTTTGAACGACCTTTGACCGTCTGGCGATCTCATATGGCACGAGTCCAACCAATCAGGGGAGGCTACAGGAGAGTTGTGGCAGTTTGACCCTCGTGAACGAGATCAACAGAGTGAAAGCGACCTGGAGTCGGCTCTGAGCTCCGAGGCTTTCAAGGCAGCTCGGCAAGGAGGTTCGAAAGGGACACGAGGACTAGAAGTTAATGCTGCAAAAGATCTGAAGGCTTCCCCTGAGGGCGATCTTTCACACCGACATGGACAACAGGGATTCAATCGAACACAGCATTAACTACATGAAAAGATCAAAAGGCAGATCTTTCTAAAGATGGATATTTTGTAAGCCCTGGGAGCCGACACACTTTTGTATATAAGGCATTTTTGCTTCTTTGTAAAGGAGTTCTCCTGATGCTTTTCGAAAGTCTGTGACTCTTGCAGTCCTTTCTGAGATTAGCAAACTTCTGTAACTCATTTTGGAGCGTGATATATAAAGCTTACCTTGGTTACCATTGATGGTTCTCTTTGCCTTCTGGTTCTGGTGAAGTATCGTGCATTTTTAAGTGATTCATCAAGCTACTTAGTGAAATCTTTCTTTTCCTTATAGCTTGGTTTCATATTAGCATGCCTTTCTTTGCAAAAGTAGTATCATGTAGGTTACAAACTGTGTTTACTCAATTGCACATGAGCTTTTAATTTGTGAAAATCTGCTTTTCCTTCTTGAAAGTGTGTGCATGTCAAACCTGTTTGTATGCATAATCTACAAAATCTTGTTGTGCAGTCCCATGTCCATCATCAGCATTCAAGTGTAACCTGAGTGTCTCATTGCTCCCGTCATTTTGGTGTATCACCATAGGAGTAGTTTTTTTTCAATTTTTGTATTACTTCTCCCTTTCCCTTACAAGATCAGTAGTTAGGTGATACTGCCAGTGTAGGAAGCCGGCCTTCTCCGGAGGTTGACCTTTGTCTACAAAGTGACCCACAGCTTTAGAGGTCTCCCCATGTTGCACTGGATTGTTGAGTTTTACATTCAACAGGGTGCAAAATCCAGGTGATAACAGTACTATAGGCATGATTGAATAGAGAGGCTATCTATAAACCCCAAAGCCTTCAAGGACCTGCTTTATAGGTCTTCCATAATACTGTTACAATCATTAACACCCAGCCATTGATATTATTCCACATGTTTTGTTGTAGAAGCCTGTTTTTATTGTACCTATTGTCTTTGTCTGCTTGCTAGGTGAGCATTTCAATTGCAGACTGTTGCAAAATGCCGCTGCATATCATTCCTTTATTGTTTTATACGTTCTTTCGTTGTGGGTTGTGTGTTTCATGTAGTATGTGTTTCAACTTTCAACTGCCGAGAACTTGTAAGATTGAAAATTAGAGTTCTTTATATATATGTATTTGTATTTTTAACTAAGTAGCCGGTTCGCCTGGTTTTGGGTTGGGTCCTGGTCCGGTCCCTTTGTGGGTTCGACCAGGGTCCTTCCTTTGAGGGCCTGGTTCGCCGGTGAAGAACCCGGGCGAACCCGAGCACAACCCGGGTCGAACCCAGGCGAACCCAAGGAGAACTGACGGAACTGGGCGCCTAAAAAGCGTTTTTTTGTTGCATTTTTTAATATTTTCTTAAGTTTGGCTTTGACCCATGCCCAAGGGAACCCTAAAAGTGACCTCTAAAACATTTTAAACACCTAAACTACCTCATTTTTATTCATTTGATTTGCAAACAAGCATTTTCATTCCAAGAGGCTGAGTTCTTATTTTAACTTGTTGGATTGACAAAAGGAGTTGAATATTGATCATTGAAGCTTCTACAAACAATTGCATTGCCATTCCTACAGATTTGCAAGTGTTCATTGACTGCCACAAAGATTGTTGAAGAATATTTTTGCAAAGAGGTAAGTTTTTCTCATTTTTTTCTCATTTTTTCATTCTTTTTTTGTTTTACAAACAAAAACTTTGTTTTTCTTTTTCTTTTTTTTCTGTTCTTCTATGAATGTATACATTGTGCAAGATTCAAAAGAGCTAGGTTTTAATTTTAAAAAAATTATTATATTTTGTTTTCATTCAAATTTTGAATGTGTTGTTTGCAAAACAAATTGCCATAGGAATTACAATGTCAATGGGTTCTACCTCCGGCTCCGTAGCTAAACCAAACCCAAAGTTCAAAACAAATGCAAATTCTCCTCTATGGAAGTATGTTGAAATGATAAGACAGATTCCAGGTGGTGGTGGTTATGTTTGGAAATGCAATGGGTGTGAAGTTACATATTCTAGTTCATACCATAGGGTGAAAGCACATTTGTGTGGCATAAGTGGAAAAGGCATCTCGCCTTGCCCTGGAAAAAAAGATGCCCCTATTGCACCTGAGACAGTTGCAAAATACATTATGGAGCAAGAAGCAGCAGATCAACGGGAAGCCCAAAAAGGAAATCACCCTTTGTTAAAAAAAAAATCAAAGGGAATGCAGCCCCCATCTAATCCCAATCCCAATATTGTGGTAGAAGACCACCCATTTATGGCCATTCCGAATCTTCAAGCTCAAAGTGCACAACCTTTTGCAAACAAGAGAGCAAAGGGACCTTTGGAAGTTGCATTTCAAAATGAGAGTAGAGCCCTTGCCGACCAATGTGTAGCAAGATGCATATATGCCAATGGATTATCTTTTAATGTTGTTCGTTCTCCATATTGGAAAGAGATGTTGAGAGCGGTTAATGAAGCTCCAAAAGGGTACAAGGGCCCGGGTTATGAGAAGGTGCGTAGCACTTTATTGGAAAAGGAGGTTGAGTTGGTTGAAGATGCATTGAAGCCTATAAGAGATTCATGGGTTGAGACAGGTGTGTCCATTGTTTCAGATGGTTGGAAGGACTCAAAAAATCGGCCTTTGATCAATGTCATAGCGGTGTCCCCTAAAGGGGCAATGTTTTTGAAAGCCGTGGATTGTGAGGGGCAAGTAAAAGATGGACAATTTATTGCTAATATTCTTATTGCAGCCATTGAGCAAGTGGGAACCTGCAACATTGTTCAAGTTGTAATGGACAACGCAAAGAATTGTAGAGCTGCAGGGTTGTTGGTTGAGGAAAGATATTCACATATCTTTTGGACACCTTGTGCGGTCCATTCACTCAATCTTATGCTGCAAAAGATTGGGAATAAAATTGCTTGGATCAAACAATTGTATACTGAGGCTGAGGACATTCAGATGTTCGTCACCAACCACCACTTGTCTCAAGGGATCTTTAGAACATTTTCAAATTTGGAGCTATTGAAGGTAAGTGAAGTAGTATTTACATTTGTCATTTTCTGATTTTCATAATTTGATCGTGCATTCTAATTTAAATTCTTCTTTAAAGTTTATTTTTAAATTTTAATTATTTTTTTTAATTTGCAATAGGTTGTAGAGACCCGCTTTGCCTCTAATACAATCGTCTTGAGACGACTTGTGAAAGTTAGGCAGGCACTTTCTAGCATGGTGATCAACACCAATTGGTCTATATGGAGGCAAAGCAGCACTGAAAGAGCAACAAGAATTAAGAGCATGATATTAGATGACTCATGGTGGGATCGTGTGGAGTATCTCCTTAGCTTCACCGAGCCCATTTTGAGTATGATTCGCTATACTGACATGGACAAGCCATGCATTGGAGAGGTATATGATGGTATAGACTCAATGCTTGAGAAGATCAAGTGCACCATAAATGCAAAAGAGCAAGACCCTGAAGAGACTTTCTTCAAACAAGTGCAAACAATTGTTGAAGAAAGATGGAACAAAATGACAACTCCATTACACCTTCTTGCCTTTGCATTGACTCCAAAATACTACAGCAGTCAGCTTCTTTCACAGCCAGGAAGGCTTTCTCCATATAGAGATTTAGAAGTGGCTGAAGGGTACAAGGCAGCATTTGTGAGACTCTTCCCTGATCAACATTTGCGATGTGTAGTCACGAATGAGTTCACTGATTTTGTGCACTCAAATCATCCAGATGTTGTGCACTCAAATCATCTAGATGTTGATGCCTCCCGTGATAGGTTCTTAAAGGATGCTCATAGTTGGTGGTATTTCCATGGACAATACTTCCAAAATTTGCAGCCCCTTGCAATCAAAATTTTATCACAAGTAAGTTTAATAAATTTTCATATTTTAGTTTTAAAAGTTTCATAATTTCATTTATAATTTTTTAATTGTTTACTTTGTCTTCATAGGTTGCTAGTTCATCCGCATCTGAGAGGAATTGGAGCACATATTCTTTCATCCACTCAGTAAAGCGCAATAAATTGCTCTCAAAAAAAGCGGAGAACTTAGTATATGTGCATTCCAACTTGCGTCTCCTTTCACACAAACAACCTAACTACAAGGAAGGGGAGACGAAGTTGTGGGATATAGTGCCAGAGGATACTGACTTGGATGCTTGCAGTTCCCACCATATTGCATATGAGGAGTCGAATATCCAACAGGAGCATGGGCACAATACTAGTGCTAGTGATGGTGCCATTGGCACTACTTGTGATTCATCTAGTCTTCCTACTTCATCTAATGTCAATGTTGGCATTGATATGGATGACTAAATGATTTACAGAATCCATTTGATGATTAAAACTTTAAAAGTGTTGTAATATTGAGCTTGAAGTTTGAACAATGAATATTTTATATTTATCATGCATGTTTTAAATGGCATTCAAGTTTATGATGGTTTTGTTGTTTATATGATGTTAATTGTTATGTGATATTCTAATCCTAATTCATGCTTCTAGGCTGCATATATATATATATATATATATACATGTTTTTGTAATTTGTACTAACGAACCCAAAACAAACCGAACCCACCCCCCAAAAAATTTTGCCGAACCGACGAACTGAACCCTCGAACCCGAACCTGAACTGGCTACTTAGATTTTTAACATGAAAGCTGAAGCTTATTTGCTTTCATTCGAGTTTATGTCCTTACTGATGGCTGTGTGTAGTATTGTAGTATTCTTTATATTATTTTCAATTGCTGCAAATCTATTATTGTAAAGATCAATCCTGAAATTTAACACGGTACCAGAGCCATAGTAACTCTGTGATCTTTGAAGGAACCCTTATGGCTCCCATGTGTGGACATGTTAAAGGTCCAGCAAAAGCAACGGCTGACAAAGGAAAAAAGTCGCTTTTGGACATACAATCTTATCTAGTTGAAATGTCTGCCAGATTGACTCCTTTTAATTTCTTTTTTACAGATTAGATAGTATAAAAATTAGAGAAAATTTATTAATACAACCATGACAGCATTGAGTTATTACCATGCTAAAGGAATTTTAGACTAGATTTTACTTTGTGTTCTCTATTGGGATCATCTTGCATCCTTGTGAGAGAAAAGATTGGAATTGATTACATCAGCCTCTAGTAACTCATACAACGAAATTCAAAGGTATCTCAAAGCCACGAGAGAAAGAAAGTGAGAATGACTGGTTTGATTCTTGAAGCAACATTATAAGGACTGCTGGAAATGATGTACTAAGAGCAAGATACCAGTGGTGCAAATTTGAAAAGATTGAAAGGAGTTAAGTAGCCTCCAACCATGGGAACATTTTGGGAATGCTTAAGAGTTTTCTTTGGTGTGGCTTAAGTAGGTTTTCAAATGTGCCCAGATTGCAAATCATGGCTTCCATCATAAAGAAGAGGTGGTAGGCCTATTGAAAGCACAATGTATGTTCCAACTTGGGGAAGAGTTGTAAGTGTAGTTCTTTATTGGGTGTCTGATGCTCAATTGTAGGGGTGCAACTTCTTCTTGGATCCAAGTTATGGGGAAGTATTGAAAAATATATCTGCACATCCAACCACTGGCATCGGTTGGATACCATACATCATCCCCTCAAGTATCACACTCGTCCAGCATACTAAGTCCTCCTTATTCCAGTTCTGTTCAGCAGCAGGTAAATCAGTTACTTATATTTCTATGTTTTGCATCTTCTTTATGTTAAAGAGAAATTATATTACTGGGTGGGATAAAATACTTTAATACAACAAAGCCTTTGTCCTTTAAGAGACAAAATGCCAAGGAACAAAAGTTGATACTAGATACATCATGCTTCAAGAGGGAGGCAACTACACATCAGGCTTTTCAGTGGTGACATATATCAAAGAGCAGGATAAAAAAAGGGGCTATATCCAAGAGAGTACATAATACCCATCATAAGACAGGTATACGGTAGTCCTTGATATGCATAGAGCAGTAGTTAGCCATATGGCCCTCCAACATAGTTGTTAAAAAGGCAGGTATAATGGCAACTCTGCAGAAGTCATATCTTGTACTTTGCTTACAATTGTGTAACAATGGTTGCAACTTGGAAGATCTGTATTTTGATGCATCACTTCCAAATGCCTTTTTCTGTTCTTCTTGGTTGTGACAAGCTGCTCTACTGTTTCAGTTATACTGAAGAGGATATGGAAATTACAAACCAGATACAAAAGGCATTCCTTTTTACTTTTAACACATCACTGTGACATCTTAATGTATTAATCTAAGTTACCGATTTGTTTTTGGATTCGGGTACGGGTACGAGAATCTGGTACGGGATTCGGTCAAAAATGTTTTTGGGGTTGGGTACATTTTTGGGTACGTTAATACAAAAGCATATAAAAATCAGAAATATATACATATTTGCAGCAGTAATTAAGTTCAGAATACACCACCATATTAATAGTCAAATAACATCGCAAAAATACACCACCACTTTATACTCAAAGAGTCAAATGTCATGATATAGAATTATAAATTAAAGTTCAAACTTCAAACATAAAAATGTCAAGTGTTTACAATCAGCCACTAATAATTACAAGGCAGATAGTTTGTTCCTGAATATGGTTGTCAATTTCTACACTTTTAAAATATTCAATGTGGTTTTTCTTTCATTTTTGTCTCATTTGAAATTGAATTACAAACCAAGGATGGCAGTGACTTAAAAAACATTAAATTATTAAATATATATGAACAATAATAAATATTACATTATAGACCAAAGGTTAAAGGGATTGAAACAAATGAGCAAATGAGCAATTTGGATTAGAAGTAACAAATGAGAAGACTATTGAAGAAATAAATAGAATAGAAGTTCCAATGGAACTTGAAATGTGGGGACAATACAAATCAGCCCCCATCAGGAGAAACTATTACATGAACACAACCATTCAATACACCTTGAAGGCAAGAAATCATCAGGCTCTGCCAAAGATACAAATGGCCACATTACTATGAAATAATTAGAAAAAAGCACTTATAGTCCCATTAGCATTAGTAATGGCTGATATCTTTTGGTCATCAAATCAGAAATGCTTCTGTAAATGAAATGCAGCTCTGCATGTCAAGTTAACTGTCTCCTAAGTCAAAAAAATAATTAAAAATTGCAAAAAAGCCACTTTTTCCGTGGCTGGATTCGGCCCGGGTTCAAATCGGATCCAATTTTGTCGAATCCATTGAACACTCATCGTACCCTGTGTTGATGTTTTGCAGCATCTGGATTATATTTCCAGCCCTACACGACTTGTGAAGTGCAATTTAAATATAGCCTATTCGGCTATTTAAATTGCAAGGCAATCTTATACTTATGCGATTTTATTTGTGAAATAAAAATATTCATTGTGGGCCAACTTGCTAAGGAGACGACTCTTGATTCTATGTAAATAATATTGTATTTATTACATACAAGGCCGACCTGATATTTATAAAAGGAAATTCTATTATAATTGAAGGCCAAACTCTTGTAATAAGGCGCCTCTCTCTTGTATATATACAAGATCATTCTCCTCTCATTTGTATTGTATTTCTAGCACAAGCATATTTGCAAGTTAGAGCAGACTTAGAAAGAGCAGATAGAGTTTATTCAAGAGCAAGACAAATTCGCAGGCAGAGCAGTCCTTATCAAGTGCGGATCATTATTGTAATTGCATAAGAGCAGACCGATTATTCTAAGGAGAGTGATCTGATTATATCAGGCTTTGTGAAAGCCATTCCTTGTAAAGCTTCATTGCTGATTGTTGAATATATATAAGGAATATTTTTGCTTGGTTTTTTCTCCCTCAAGTGGAGGGTTTTCCCAGGGTATCTGCTGTGTTATTGTCTGATTTGCATTAATTTTCTGAGTTTATATCTAATCACTAAAAACTAACATGGTATCAGATCGGGTCCAAGAAAAGATCCGATCAGATATATTATGCAGTCTGAAGATAAGGTCTGGGCAAAGTTGTCAATGAAATAAACTGGCATGCAGCATTGGGACTGATGTATGTTGCATTCAAATCTGCTAACAATCCTTGAGTAAAGTTACTGATCTGATCATCATTGCTGGGCGTGTATCTCTGTGATTATTTTTTAAAGAGCATAGTGTATATAGTGATTAAGTTGTTGGCTTGGAAGTTTTCGTTACTTGTTCCTCTCTGATCTTCGATCAAGAGTAACAACTTGGTGTGGCCCAGGATCTAGCCATATTCATGATTCATCAATCACTGCATAGGGCAAACTTGACTTTAACTCCAGGCGAACAATTGCTGATGAGATCGCTAGCAACTGAGAAATGTGTAGGGTCGTCATTATCATTTTGACCAAAGCATATTATCAGGTCATCATTTGCAGCAGTGAAGATGTAATTCCTGAGAGTCATTCAACCCGTATAAGGTCTGCTATGTGATGTCAGAGGGAAGAAGGATTTCAAAGAAACAAGAAGCCTACCTTTTCTGATGGGAACGAAAGATGGATTGCCTCTTACAAATACAGTTCTGACTGCGATGAAGAACCTTTTGGAGGCAGATCAGAATGGAGTATCTGATATGTCTTAAGTAATAAGTTGTTTCAAGACTCACAACCATTGTATCATGGTATTTATGTTCAGTTACCTATTGATGGTAATGTGACAATCAGTTGAGGATGATGTTAATGCAAGTTCCATTGAGAATCAATACAAGGCTGAAGTCTCCTTGTTGTTTCATTCAACGTTTAAGTGCAACACTTAAGGAGATTTTGATTTCAACAAGACAAGTATTCTTTTGTCTGTTTATATTTCTGAATATAGGGTAAAACTCAGTCTGCTGAGTTGTGCAGATCTGATAACATTTGTTTGATCATGTGTGTAGTAAAGATCACGTTTTCTCTTGAATTGCGATCCAGTGGATGAGATCATTTGGTGTCACCTTCATTCATCGTGTGTTGCTAGTAAGCGTGTTGCATTTGTTTCATAATCTGGTGGGTTGCAGCAGGAAACAGAGTGCATCGTAAATTTGAACGGTCAAAGACTATGTTCAAATTTAACCCTGCAAAGGGCCTGTGCTCAAGTCGTGAAGGTGGTGGACTGATTTGAGCGCAAGAGCAACGTTCCTTACTATGTCCAGTAATTGCATCCATCAGAATATTTAAAGAGATAAGTATTCTTTGTTTTGTTTAAAATTACCTTTCTAGGCTGAATTTATGTTATATCATTTATTTGGATCATGTGTGATTTGTAAAGAGAGATCATGGTATCTCTTGAATTGTGTTCACTAACATAAGATCCTTGAAGATTCAAATTATTCGTTGCAAGTTATTTTTCATGCTAGTTGTGAAGATTTCTGAGTGTGACTTTGAAATAAAAAGAGAACTGCAATTTTGATGGTGATAAGTTGGTCACATCGATATCATTCTCTTTGTGCATGGACTATGATGGTGCCTTGAGAGGCCTGATTCTATGTTGTATATGCTAACTGCATAATGCATTCAAGAAATCTGTAGTTGTGCAGACTATTTTTTGTTGTGCTGAGTTTAGCACTCTCGAGAGGAGTAAAAGATGGAAGAAAGAGTTATATCAGAATTCAATAAAGATAAGTTTCTTTATCCCTTCATTCTGATCTTTTTATATATTTCTCTTATAGGTTGATTTATTTATTCATGTTTTAATATTGTTCATATTCATGCTATAACTTGAGATAGTAAACCTTGTATGATTCTAGCGTTGATATTTCTTTGGATAGTTATAAACTGTTAGTAATCTCTCCCTAAAATGTTTCCAGGACAGATCTAGGAGCAAGAAGGTGATGAGAGACTGCTTAGTGATGAAAAGCTTGAGGCATCTTGTGAGGAAGTCATGCCGACCAAAGAAATGATCAAGCGTGAAGTCACAACTTGCAGCCATGGGACTGAGTTGGTGGCTAGAGGGAGTTCACTTCCAGAAGTCTTCTTTGCAAATCACTATGAAGAAGTGAAGATTACTGTATTGCAAGGCTAGGTGCTAAATCCTTAGAGGATCCCTTCAGCTGCTGAGATTACAATTGCTCAAGACAGTCATCTGGATTTAACATTGGTAGCTCTGCAAACCTATTCAGAATAAAGTGATTTGGGATGAGGTCGAGGAGGACAATCCTGAACTCTCTATAGTACTAGGTGTTGCAAGCAATCTTGGATGAAGAGGTTAGAAGGTTGATGCAAGTACTTGAAGACTCAGAGGGGCCTACTGAACCTAAAGAAGATGGTAATCTAGTTGATCTTGGTTCTTTATGTTGATTTATTTCTTACTGAAGAAGATCATCTCATTTTCAATGCAAGGAGTTAGCTTATGAATTTGAAATGAAGGATCTTGGTTACATTACTTCCTTGGTTTAGAAGAATGGCAGAGGCTTATTGAGTTCATTCTAAGTCAAGGGAAGTACACTATTGACATTCTGAAGAGTTGGGTATGATGGATTGCAAATCCATGTCTACACCTATGGAGACCAACTTGCAGAAGCTGAAAGAGGCTACAGGTAGTTTAGATCTGGTGGATCCTACTATGTACAGGCAGTTGATTGGATCATTGATGGATATTTGCTATGCAGTGAGTGCACTTAGTCAGTTCATGTGTGAACCAAGGAAAATACATCTAGTTGCAGCGAAGCATATCTTGAGATACTTGTGTGGCACAATTGGATATGGCTTGAGATATTCTTCAGGTGTGGACTTGAGGATGCATAGATATACTGATTCTGATTGGGTAGAGTGTGTCACTGATTGGAAAAGCGCCTTTGGATGTTGCTTCAGTTTGGGGTCTATGATGATATCCTGGTGCAACAGGAAGCAGTCATCTGTAGCATTGAGTACAACAGAGGCAGAGTATATTGCAACTTGTGTGGCAGCTCGAGAAGCAGTGTGGCTTTGGAAGCTCCTTGCAGGATTGTTTGGGCAATCAATGGAGCCTACTATCATTCATTGTGATAACCAGAGTTGTGTGAAGCTTTCTGTCAATCTTGTGTTTCATGACAGAACTAAGCATGTGGAGATCAAATACCACTATATCAGGGATATGGTATTGAGGAAAGCAATTCAGTTGAGGTATATCAACATTGATGAGCAAACGACAGACATTCTCACGAAGCCTCTCTCCAGGATAAAGTTTGTGTACTTTCGAGACAAGCTTGGTATGGTGGAGAATCAAGCCCTAGTTGAGAAGGAGTCTCAGTAGTATCAGTGATCCTCTTTAATGCATTTCTCTTTTGAGAGAGATTTGAGGTGCAAGCCCTTGTTAATGCATTTCTCTTTTGAGATTTAAGGTGAAAGCCCTTGTTTCCACCCTCTGGGAGAGCCATGGTGGATGTCATGTGTGACTCCATGACAGCATCACGTGAGAGACTCCGTGATGATTTTCTTGTACTTGTGCTTCACCCTCTGGGAGAGCCATGGTGAACGTCATGATGAGGTGACAACATCACATTAAGTGATGAACACTTGTACATACCATTCATGGGTGTAGCCATGATAGTTGATATCACGATGAGGTGATATCTGATATCATGATGAGGTGATATCTTTCCTTTCCACATATGGGAGTAGCCATTGTGGTTGACATCACGATGAGGTGATATGTCTTATGCAGCTGGAAGTATCCTCCCTAGCTGAGAGGGAGTGTTGATGTTTTGTAGCATCTGGATTATACTTCTAGCCCTGCACAACTTGTGAAGTGCAATTTAAATATAGCCTATTCGGCTATTTAAATTGCAAAGCAATCTTATACTTATGCGATTTTATTTGTGAAATAAAAGTATTCATTGTGGGCCAACTTGCTAAGGAGACGACTCTTGATTCTATGTAAATAATATTGTATTTATTACATACAAGGCCGACCTGATATTAATGAAAGGAAATTATATTATAATTGAAGGCCAACCTCTTGTAATAAGGCGCCTCTCTCTTGTATATATACAAGATCATTCTCCTCTCATTTGTATTGTATTTCTAGCACAAGCATATTTGCAAGTTAGAGCAGACTTAGAAAGAGCAGATAGAGTTTATTCAAGAGCAAGACAAATTCGCAGGCAAAGCAGTCCTTATCAAGTGCGAATTGCATTCCATCAAGAGGAGATTAAAGGTCATGAGCAGATCGAATAGTCAGAAGATCATTATTGTAATTGCATAAGAGCAGATTGATTATTCTAAGGAGAGCAATCTGATTATATCAGGCTTTGTGAAAGCCATTCCTTGTAAAGCTTCATTGTTGATTGTAGGAAGATTTTTGTTGGGTTTTTTCTCCCTCAAGTGGAGAGTTTTCCCAGGGTATCTGCTGTGTTATTGTCTGATTTGCATTAAATTTCTAAGTTTATATCTGATCACTAAAAACTAACACCCTGGACATATCCACAGTCTGAAAAACGAATCCTAGATGAATTTGAATCGTATCGAATCTGAATCACGAATCCGTATCATACTGTATCATACCGTATCGTATCCGGGCTCTGTTGGGGACGAATCGGTAACTTAGGTATTAATTTTGCTGCTGGATACAAGTGACAAGGACTGCATTAGACTATTCCAGCATGGTGGTGTCCATTGCTTTATCCTCTATTTTATTTGCAATATGCTGAATACTGCTAGTAAAAGTTTCAAGAGCTTGGATAATAGCAACACTTCCTTTGGACTTTGCAACAGTTGGTAAAGGTGTACTATCCCCTTTTCACTGAATCAACATGTGTGGGAGCTACAAGCCCATTTCTATACTTCTCAGTGGGTGATGGGTGATTGCTAAAGAAGTATTTGCTGGTTAAAATTGATTTCATTCATTTGTCCCTAGTATTTTAATGAGTTTTGGACCATTTCCTAAATTTTTAGAGGTTGGTTGGAGGCAGGACTCTCACCATTAGTCTCCTCACATGGCATTTACCCTAGGAGGGGAGCTCTTTACTGTTGACATTGGTCATGCCCTCAAGATTTTAAAGTGTACATGTCCATTAGAAGTGCTAGTGGGGAAACTCATTCCTATTTCTTTGGGGCTTTTGGAGGGCTGCTGGGGATAGGACCATATCATGCAACCTGTCTTTGGATTTGGGTGTGGGTAAGCTGTTCATAATGCTTTATCTCAGGTCTTTTACTTGAGTAGTTCTCAAGATACGATTGATTTACTGATCAGAGGTCATAGTTAATTGGCTACTTGGGTGATTTAATGTTATGTGACTAGTGCCATGTTATGTGAACTTGACTACTAACATTAAAATGGGCATATTCTAAGTGATATTAGTGTCATATCAAGTAAAAGATAATATTTAATATTTTCTACTCACTTAAGCTAGGTGCCTAGGATTGGACCATGCCATAAATAAATAGAGGCCACCCAACATTGAGAGATTCATTCTGTGCACATTTTACATATTTTCAGACCTAAAGCGGGTGGCTCTAGGATTGGACCATGTCATAAATAAACAGAGGCCACCCAACATTGAGAGATTCATTCTGCGCTCATTTTAAACTTCTTCAGACCTAAAGTGGGTGGCTGCACCAGGCATAAATCATCTATTGATTCGAGGATGAAAACCCTTGGATCCAAAGGTTAGAGGATGAAACCCTTTATGGTTTCTTGCAGGCAATCTCATCCCAAGGATTGCATTGAACTAAAAGCATTATTTTTCTTATTAGCAAACTGATTTGTGGGGCGACTAGAACATCATAATACAGATTTGGGGGAAGATCTTCCAACAGGTGCTTAATGTCGAATTAGCTCCACACTACTATCATTCTATTGATGCATTCTGGCAGATATTATTATTATTTCTCTATTGATATATTCCAGCAGAGTTTATCAATAAAATACAGCTCCATTGTTATTGTTAGGGTTTACTTTGTTTATGTAGTGCATTGTTCTTTTCTTCTTGGCATCTTTTTGGTTTCAAAAGTTAAAATTAAAATAAAAAAACAGATAGAGGCATCACAAAAGAGCCATTTTCCTGCTCATCCATGCAGTGATGGCAGGTTGGTTGAAGGAGAGGGAGAAGTGATAGATCAAGGAGCATTCCAATAGTCCGTGGGATTCAAAAGACAGTGATTTGAAAGGAAGGGAAGTGAGAGGAGGTGCAATATGAGCTGCAAAATTGGATTGGAGGAAGCAAGGATGAAGAAAATTTTTGGGGTTTCTGGATTGAGCATATGGACATAAGTGAGGGGAAAAGTTTTTTAGGTTGAGTGTTGGGGCAGAGAAGGGAAATAAAACCAAGTGAGAGTGAAAGCAGAGGGTTGGAGAACATTACCAAATTGAGCAAAATCTCTTTTAAGAGATGTAGGGCTTGATGCTGAATAGAAGTTTCTCTTACAGAGACTGGATGCAGTGCCTCCTCATCATCAACACTGGTGGGTTGTGCCTCGTGGAGGGATGAAATAGAAATAGCCATACTTTGTTGGAACAAAATATTCTTAGTTTTCTTTTTTCTTATTCTGCTTTTGATCAATCTCTCTTTGATAGACTTGCCAGGGTTTATGTGGAATGTGAAGGCACTTGCATTTACAATAGTTTAGAGGCCCTTTTATAACTTTCTATAAGATTTTGAGACTGACATCTATATAGTGCCAATATTATATGTGTAGCCCATGATAACAGGTAAGGGTGAAATGAAATTTTAAACTGCATGCATTCCCTGAAAATATCTTTCAGAGAATTTCTTCCAACCAATAGCAGCATGAAGACATGGATATTAATCTCCCCATAGAAAAATGACAGCTTCAATGTTGGTGTAAATGCCCCTAGACTCTCCACGTGCACATGTGCACCCTTAGGGTTGGCATTGGCTATGGGGACACGTTTCATAATGTGTAAACTGTAGTCAGTGTACAATATTATTTGGCTATGTATTAATTGTTTGTATTAATTGATTGTCCGCTTCAGCTAGTTATAAGCATCGGTTGACGGTTGTGTTCTTCTTGGCAACCATCGAGTCCTTTAAATACATTGTGTATCATCAAGGAGAGTAGTATGATCTAGTCGGATCAACTCTGATCCTTGGCTGACAATCTCTAGTTTTCTTCTGTAATAATTTCATGTGCGAATAAAGATATATTTTACACATGTATCTAGTATGCATTGTCATCTCCATTATTAATTCATGTATTTAATCCATCAGACAAAGCAGTAAACATAAACCATCATTGCTAGAATCCAATGCCTTCAAGTTTCAAGTCCTTTGGGGTTTACTCTGGTAATTATCCTTGTCATTAGCCATGTTGATCCACAATTGAAACCCAACATCTATTGTGTAAATTCCATTGTTCAGGATCTGATGAAGAGTAAATGCATGAAGAGGCAATTTGTAAGGCCAACAATGGAATACAAAAAGAGACCATTGTAAAACCCATTTGGAGTGAGGTGGGAGCACCTTTGCAAAGTGTTATGATACTCCTAACACTGTTTCCTTGATGCTTACCAAACATAAAAACTCAAACAGCTATCTAAGGCGGAGAAACAAAGAGTAGAGTGGCTTACACATTTTGTGCTCATGGACTACCAAGGGCAACCTAGAAAGTTGTTTGGTGTTGGAAAAAAGGGATGTAGAAAATCATAAGTGCTCGATTATTACATCTTTAGATAATAATTAAATAATAATAAATAAATTTAGATTAAATAATAATAAACAAATTAACATGTGAATATTAATTTATAATAAATGTACGTTAGTTTTATGTTAATAAATGAATATATCAATAATTAGTTCGTTGGGAGTTATTCCTATTAGTAGGTTAGTTGGTTTAATACAAGAAATGTAAGGCTTAGCAAATGCACAGCAATGAAAAATCAACCAGATTGAATATATTAAAAATTTCTATATTCTCATTTTGCTGTGCAATCATGGTGTAGTTTCTTTGCAATTTCAGTTTTGTTGCTCTATCATTTTCAATGGTGCTCTATATGGCATCAGAGCACCATTGAAAATGGGCTGTAAATTGTGCTTGTTGGTTGAAAAGGAGCACCATCATGTTGTTTTTAGTTCTACCTGAGCCCATTCTATTTGCTGATATATTGTTTTGATTTTCAACTGACGATTTTTTATAATAATCTAATGCAGTCTCAGTAAAACTGCAATATCTTTCTCATTCCTTAACGAAATTTCGAAATTCAAAATGTTTCAGAAAGAAGATGAAGAGGAGAATAAAACCCAGAAATTTTTTCAAGATGTTTTTATTATTTTGTGAGCAGTTTGAAGCAGAAGATAGTGGTGTAAGTTTTGGCATGTCAAGCTCACCATACGTATACATTTGAAGAATCCTACAAGTTCAGTTGTAAAAGGCATCTCATATTTGGATGTGACTCATTTGCTTCTGCGGAAGAAATTTCAAAGATTTATCTTGCTTGGAGTAATTAAAAGCCATTTTCAGGATTATTCATATTTCAATACAAGGATAAAGGGGGTGAAAAGTGTGAAGATACATATTAAAATCTGTATGTGTTAGAGAATGAAATATTCATTATATTAATCGGTGGCAGTTCATCAAAAGAGGCATGAGGAGTTTCAAGCCGCTGTAAACAACAATTTTTCCATTCTTTTTTGCTCTATTCTATGTTGTTGTAGAAGATAGAGTCTGGAAAATGGTTTAAATTCTTGCATCAAGATTAATATAAGAGGCGGTGAGTTCACTTTGGTATATTTGTGGCAACTTGGATCAGTTTATGTCATCATGCAACCTTAGTAGACAATAGGATTATTCTTCATTGGAAAAATTTTATAAGGTGATAGTCAGGGAAAGGTATGTCTTGAGGTGTATTTATTTTTTTGAAGTGCAAAGTTTAAAAGTGCAGATATATTTATTTTTTGAGTTAATATTATTATGAGTATGTATTTTTTTATGGAGATATAAGGTGACTAGTAAATGAGTGTTAAAACAAAATGTTATTTTCATAAGTTGTAGTGAAGTAGTAAAGTGTTCTAAGAATACTTTGGACAATATTGTATAAAAGGTGCATTTTTGGTTGATCTAATACCTTCAATTTTGATAATGTTCAATTACATTATGATGTCAAATGATTGTGCTCTTGGGGCTATTCACACTACACTAGACAAAGTTTTCAAAGATTATAATGATGCATATGGCTAGTAAAGACTAAGTAAACACATTGGAGGTTGGAGGCATTAGAGGATGGAGGATTTTTGTCATCTCGAGCTAGCTTCTCGCTTAGAGATGATACATTGCATGAGAAGCACCAATTCACGTTTGTGTCCCTTTATGGAGCAAGGGGGGCTTTGGCATTTCATAGAAGAACTTGTGGGTGAAGATAGTGTATTCACTTTTGGTTCAGTTTCTTTTGTACAGCAGAGGGGAGATTGGTTCCCACAACATTAGAGGACGGATATTGACACTTTTGAAGGAAAGTGGACTCTAGGAGGAGAATTGTTCTCTCATATGCAGCACTAGAGGAGGGAGTTTGACAAACTCAGAGGAGGTGGGGACTCTCAGAGGAAAGTTGTTCTCTCATTGTGCATAGAGGATGGGAATATTTTATGTTCTCTCATGTTGTACAAAGGTTTTGCAAGTTTGACAATCAAGAGATCCACTGTTGAAATCAATTTAGTGTTTCCTAGGTGAGTGAGAAGAATTGGTGGAGGTGCTACATCAAAGTTTCCAGGAGAGTTGTTGTGTTCAACTCTTGCAGTGTTTCGTCCTTTGTTCGGATTGATATAATAAGGGGGAATGTTGGATTTATTACAATTTAGATTAAATAATAATAAATTAATTAACATGTGTTCCTTTTCTTCGAAATGCCTTTTACGAGCATTCCCTTCCATTGCCTGTTGCGCTTTGGTGGTCAAGATTTTTGACATTCGCTAGGCTCATGTAATTTTCAGAAGGCACTAGGCGATGATGCTCGAGGTTTTGATTGTGGGGGTGGGCAGATTTGGCCACCCAAAACCCTTTCGGTGATCATTCTCTCTAATACTTCTTCACCTAGCACAATTGCCAATTAGGGCAATCCCCTCCTTATCTATTGCTCTAATCTTGTTCATGAGATTTGTATGGACAATGTTATTTGTGAAAGGGAGGAATATTTGCAAGATCATGCCCTCATTTGGAAATTCACAAAAACATGGCTGAAACTATGCAGCCTCCACTTTGGGATCATTAAAAATTGTAAAGACATTATGGAGTAAGAAATTTGCATTTACCCCTATGCCAAGGGTATTTTTATCCTTGAATTTGACTCTCTTGAAGACAAGGAGAAGGTACTAGAAAATGGCCCTTGGATTTTCCATGGAGATTTCTTATGCTTAAAACCATGGTTCCCATCTTTTGATCCTCGATCTGAGACTTTTGTTTACTGAGCACCTCTAGGTGCGTTTACCTTATCTACCCCTACAATTCTTGGAATTAGAGAGTTTGTGGGCCATTGGTAATGGTACCTCAAAAGAAACAATTAAATATGCAAGTTCCACTTGTGTGTATTTGTGTGTTGAAATGGATCTTTCCAAAGGTCTTTCTACTAAGATCTCTTTGAAGGTGGGCAACAGATGTTGTAGGCAACCAATAGATTATGAAAAATTTTCTTTCAGGTGCAGAAAATGTTTTTCGATGGATCATGCTACCTCTCAATGTCAAAAGATGCATGCTCATGAGCAAGGAACTCATGCTTCATGCGGAAGGCCCGCCTGGTGGATTGGGATTGAGCCTCACCATTATGTCATTGTACCAAATGCTCAAAATGATATGGCTGCTTCCCAAGCTCTTTTGAAGGTCGTTTCAAAGCCAAATCCATACCCTTTCACTTGATTTGCAAGACCCAGCTATTGAGGTTTTTTTACATGAGGTTTCGATAAAAGGCAATTTCTCAAAGGCCTTATCAACCATATTAGAGAATGCTCTCTCTAAGGCTGCAATTAATTTTAAGGGCTCTACAATGTCTCTTGAGTCTTCAGAGATTGTTGTTCCTAGGGGCATAGAAGGGAAAATTAAACAAAATATAGTGTTCCTCCCTCACACAAAGCATGAATGGATAGAAGTTAAGAGGAAGAAGTCCCTCCAAAACCCAAGCATCAAATGATGCTAAGATCATCTACGAAAGGGGAAAATTTTGAGGAAACGTGTGATTCTATAACACCCTTATTAAAGGGTTGATGTGAATTTTTTTTATTATTAATTATTATTGACTTATATCAGAGTAATAGGAATTGCCAAAACTTTCCTAGACTTGGCGAGTCATGAGCTGGTTTAGGGTAAATGAATCTAGCAGACTTGGGAGCCAAGTACTCGCTAGACTCGTCGGGTCTGGGCAAGTCCTGACCCCCTGACTTGGTCGCGGCTGAGTAAAGCAAAAACATAAAAAAAAACATTTCCATTCATTTTAAGTTGCACTTTTTGGTTTTATAATTGCCTCCTTCACTCCAAAGGACACTTCATTTCATTTTCAAGCCAAGGAAGAAAGAAAAAAGAGAGATTAGAGCCAAAATATATTTGCATTGAAGGAAACCAGCAAGGAGATTGAGCAAAAACTAGTTGTTGAATCACATTTGAACAGGTTCGTAGGTGATCTTGGTGCATCTAGAGGAGTCTACAAGGGATTGGAAAGAGATTTCCATTGATTTCATATAAGATTTAAGAGGTATGGTTGAATTTTGAAGGTTTTTTTTTTGTTTTTTTTTTTAACCAAAACTTTATTTCTTCTTTCTTTTTTCTATTTTCTTTTAGTGAAACAAATAGCAAGTGAAAAACCCTAGGTGTGTTTAAGTTTTTTGTTGAACAAACCCTAGGTGTTCTTGTAAAAAAAATAGTTTTATAGTTGAAAACTCTAGGTTTTTTAATATTAGTTTAATTATAAACTTTGAATGTTAATTTTTTTTTTAATGTATGTGTTATTGCAGCATTGTTTATATCTATAAATTGTCTCTATCATATTCACAATGTCTCTAACTAGAAAGGACCCTTGTTGGAAACATGCCATTATTATCCCTGGGAAAAAGATAGGAGAGGTAACATGTTTTCATTGCAAAACAACTATGCTTGGGGAAGGTATTAATAGATTGAAATACCACCTTGCACATATACGAGGTTGTGATGCTAATCCATGTCCAAAAGTACCCCTTGAGGTTATGCATGTGTAGTGTAGAAAAATGTAACCCTTTACATTTTCTCACTTGTTTGCGCCCTCCTTATTTAAATTAGACTTAATAATGCCTTAATTTAGTGTTGTTAAATGTACCCCTTTACATTTACACACTTATTTGGGCCCTCTTAATTAATTGAGCTTAATTATGCTTTAATTGACCCTTTAATTCATTTTATAGGCCTATTTAATTACGTTTCTCGAAGGGGAAACCCAAAAATAATTAATGCCTAAACATAACACTTTACATTGAGCAATGTGCGTCCTAGGTTTATGGACCTGGAACCCATTCACCCATGGGCGAAAGGGTCCTCCCTAAACCTTAGGACCTACATTTAAATTATGTTTTTGACGGTATTTTAATAATTTCAAATCCATAATTCAATGTCGGCTTGTGATGTTTGAATTTTGGGAAATTAAGGATACATACCTATAAATACAAGGTTATTTCAAGAAGTTTCACCTAGACTTTCATGAGCAATTTTATGATATTTCAAGAGCAATTAAAGGCATTCAAGAGCAAATATATCAGAGTTTTATTGCAGCATTCAAGATGCATTCATCATGTCAAAGTCTTCTTGCATCATGCATGTATTTGGAGCTAACATTGTGATGTAGGTTTCATGATCAAGTCAAACATTCAAAGTATCATTTCAAGCAAGATTCAAGTGTCAAGATCCACATCCAATTCAGCCATTTTATGCAAGTTTGAGACCTCCTAAGATCTCCATTATCAAGGTTTCATTCAAGGGTTTGTTGAGTGGTAACATAGCTTCGTTCATTCTTCATTCCCTCTGTCATGTTTCATTTCAATTCAAGGTTTGATTACCAAAACAGGGTTTGACCAAGGCAAACCCCTATTCACCCAAAACAAACATTTTTCTCTCTTGTATGTGTGATTGGAGATTTAGGTTGAAGAAAACTTGAAGATCTTTTGAAGAGAAAGATTTACAAAATCGTCAAAGTTGCAAAAGTTGTCAAAATTGTTGTCATCTCATGGAAACTAAGATCCCGAAGTCATTTCCAACATTTCAACTGTGAAACCTGGGCAAATTGGAAGATTCGGATCTGCAATAGATGCTCTTGAAAGCTACAAAAAAACCTTGTACTTGGACCCATTTTCCGATGAGCAAACGAGTCCCAAATTTGCTTCTGAAAAACACTTTTGGTGACTGGTACACATGTTTCTTTCCTTCTTTGATTTGTAATATGTTTTCTAGTTCGTCAGTATTGAGTTTAATATTGTTGTTTCAAGTGTTAGATTGTATTTTGGTGTTGATTTGCTATTTTTAGTTTTTCTCCCCAAAGTGTTGTTTGACCTTGACCCCCATCCTTCAGTCATAAAGAAATTTGAAGATTCTCACTTTGACTTGATTAACCTAAGGGTTGATAATCAAATTCATTTTGGGGATCTCATTTCCTAATGAAATAAAGGAAGATAGGTTTATTTTGGCTCACCCCACCTTTTCATCAAATCCAAACCTATTTTTCTCCATTTCAACATTAAGTGCAAGTGCAATTGGAAACCTTTGAGAAAAAAAATAACTAAAAAAGAGGCAAAGAGAGGAGATGGCAGCCATTGCTGGAGTAGGAGATACTTCTTCCATGCCTCCATTTCCTCCATCTTCGGTTGCTGGTAGTGCTAGTGGAAGTGGCAGTGGTAGTGTTAGCATTGGGCCTAGAGTTTGTGCATCTAGGTTGGATTCATATATTTTGCCATGCACTACTTTGAGTTCCCAACCGTCACTTGAGAGCATGGGTTGGAACAAAGATAAACATGATGCAGACAAAAATGCAATTGGACACTTTTGGTTCTATTGCGACATTCCATTCCATGCAGCTAGGTAATTCTATTTGTTTTGTTTTAAAATATATAGTTTGATAGTTAATTATTTGTCTTTGGAATTTTTATTTTTAGAGCTATGTTGAATTCAATTTGAAATTATACATTTTACAATACTTATTTTATTTAATTTATTAGTGTTAGGTCTCCTTATTGGAAAAATATGGTTGATGCAATTACTGTTTGTGGGGCGGAGTTCAAAGCCCCTAATGATGAGGAGATAAGAGGCCCCATTTTGTCCCAAAAGGTGGCTGATATGAAAGCCACAATAGAAGAGCAGCAGCACATTTGGAGGAAGATGGGTTGCACCATCATGACCGATGGTTGGACCGATAGAAGAAAGAAAACATTGCTCAATTTTCTTGTTTCTTCCTCAAGTAAATACTTTACTTCCTAAAATGCATTGATTTAGTGATTAACAATCAAGATATTTAATTTATGTTTTATTGAATCATTGATTTTGTTTCTTTTTCAGGTGGCATTATGTTCATCAAATCTATTGATGCATCTGGGAACACCGAAAATGTTGAATTCCTTTTGCGAGGCTTTGGAGGGTGTCTTGGCTGATTTAGGGGAGGAGAATGTGGTGCAAGTAGTCACGGCTAATGCAACAAATTATGTTGCTGCAGGTAGACCACTGATGGATAGGCACCCATCATTGTTTTGGACACCTTGTCCCGCTCATTATCTTGACCTCATATTGGAGGATCTTGGCAAGATTGCTTGGATCAAAGCATGTGTGGAGACGGCAAAGAATATTTGTAAGTTCATATATAATCACACATGGGTCCTCAACCTTACACATACGTGGCTTTGAGTGTAGGACAGGCACTAGAACAATCCGAGTGAAATCATCCAACTAGGTCCAACGCATAGGGAGAACGAGGAAGGAAAATGGTGACTTGGCCAGCCAATCCGAGTGTGTTAAGGAAGAAATTGCTGAAATTCACAGGGAATGGGTTAGAGGATCCAATGAGACACTGTAGAACTTGTGAGACCATATGGATAGCAAGCAACCAAGAAGACAAAGATTATTGGTTGAGAGAATTTCTAGCTACTCTCAGAGGCATAGCGATTGATTGGTATACATAATTAGACGTAGCACATAAAGCCACATAGGAGGCATTAAAAAGAGCATTTCAGGAAGAATTCAAACTTCTGCAAAATGACAAAGAAATCGTCACCAATATCTATAATACCAAACAAGGGAAATATGAAAATGTATGAGCTTACAATTGGAGGCTCAAGGAATTGTTGGTAAAGCTAAAGCACCAACCGATTGATTGATTGAAGAAGCGGTGGTTCATTGAAGGACTAATTCCCTCATCGAGGAAGAAAATGAAGGTAATCCTCCATCGTTGTATGCCGAGGCTTACAATCGGGCGATGGACATCGAGAGTGAAAATAAAACATCCTCTCAAACAAAAAGGAAGATAGATGACAATGAGTGCAATGATGAAGAATCCAAAACTGTGCAGGCCCTTCGACGAGACATGATGCACATGATGAAAGAATTGAAGTTTGACAAAGAAACCTCAAAAGAACCTAAAGAATTATGGTGCACTAACTGCAAATAGGTCACATGAAAAACAATTGTCTAAAGAAATCATTATGTGACATCTATCAGGTACTCAGACATTCCATCAAAGAATGCCCATACAATTTAAAGACAAGAAGTACGCAAGTACTCCTCACCCAGGGGGAACAGTCAACCCCTCTGACCACACCTCCTAAAACTCAAAATAATAACACTAATGCATCTCTTGGCAGGTATCAAAACTAAAGAAATAATGATTGGTACAACAACAATGGGCCAAGAAGCCAAATACAATACGATTCCAAAGGAAGACCCATGACCTAGTGGCAAAAGTGCAATGAATGGGGTCATTTTGCCAGAGAGTGTCAGAATAATTAAGGTAAAGGAGGAATGTTTTGTAAGTGGTGCAAACTGGGTGATCATGAATATACCAACTGCCTGAAGCAAAAAGGTATCGACATGTTGGAAGTAGAGGACGAGGAGGTTCTGGCAATTACCAGAGCACAAACGAAGAAGGCCGAGTACCTAATCCCTCATACGGAGAAGGAGAGACTTCGAGAAGCCAAGGCGGAAGTAGAACAAGCGATGGCCAAAGAAAGTAAAACCTCCAATGAAGCAACTAGTATGCCATTACGATCGAAGTCAGAGAAGAACATTGTATGACAGATGTTGCAAACAACCGTATCTATCAAGGTAGCAAATCTTCTACAGACAATGCCACAACTAAGAGTGGCAATCACAAACATAGTTGGTGACAATCAAGTTCAACTAGGAAGCACAATCAAGGACAGAGCAGCACCACTACCCGAAGGTAAACAAGAACTCGATCCAATTTTACTCACAGTGAACATTGGGAGGAAGTTAGCCATCGTATAGATCGAGATTATGGAAAAGAAACTCACAAACACTATCGTCGATGGAGGTTTGGGAGTGAACGTACTACCAAAGGAGACCTAGAGGTGTCTTAGAAAACTGACTCTTTGGCCACCAACATTTCACTTGGTAGGCACCGATCAGCATGGTATCAAACCATTGGGTACATTGATGGCACAAAAGGTGACAATCAAACAACAACAATTTCTGCTGGACTTTGTCATCATCCCATTGTAGAAGAAGGCGTACAATGCACTGTTGGGGAAAGGGTGGTTGATTGCAGCCAAGGTAGACCACAATTGGAAACAGAACACACTCTCCATCGAGAGTGGCGAGAGAAAGTACGTCATTGACTTGAAGAATCAGGCCATGAGAAAAGAATTGGCATCCTTTGAGTCAAAGTCAGACATAGGAGAATCAGATGACAAAGGAAGAAAGTTTATGGAACCCAATGATGAAGGGGTACTTTAACTCAAGAGTTGCTTCGAGGACGAGACGAGTTCTCTCAACAGTCTATTCCATTAACAGATGGAAGACTATGAGGTGTTCCACTCGAAGTGCAACATGCAACAAATCGAGGAGATTGAGGAAGAAGAAGATGAGGCAATGACAAGTCGAACATTTCCTACCGAGCACGGACAATACAAGGAAAGGGTGAAAAAATTGGGTGACACACCAGCCCACAAGTTCAAGCGAGACAAAATAATCAAGCACGAGGAACCAAGGATGAAAAAGGTGAACTTGGGGGATGAAGACAAGCCAAAGACAATCTTGGTCGAAGATGATTGGGACCTTGTATAGAAGATGACAACGTTCAAGATATTCATGGAGTATAAGGATGCATTTTCTTGGATGTATAAAGATCTCAAAAGGATATCGCCAAAGTTGTGCATACACAAGATCCCCCTCGTACCAAGAGCACAACCCATACATAAGAGACCATATCATATGAATAAAAACTATGTTGCCAAGATACAAGAAGAAATCGAGAAAATACTAGAAGCTAGGATCATTTTCAAAGTAGAAGTCAGTGACTAGGTTTCACTAATCGTCATATCACTAAAGAAGGAATCTGAACAGATTTGGATATGCATAGATTTCATAAGTTTGAATGCGGTGACGGTAAAGGATCCCTTCCCAATCCCCTTCACTGACACAATCCTCGAGGAAGTGGCTGGACATGAAATGTACTCGTTCATGGATGGATTCTCAAGCTCCAATCAGATAAGCATTGCCCAAGAAGAAAAGCTGAAGACGACATTTGTAGTCGAGGATGGAGTGTATGCATACAATCGGATCTTGTTCGGGTTATACAACACTCCAAAAACCTTTCAATTGGATGTCGTTTGGGTTATGCAACACTCCAACAACCTTTTAGAGAATCATCCTACACATCTTTGACAAAATGTCAGTAGGAAACTTCAAAGCATTTCTCGACAATTGGTCAATCTACAGTGACTAGAAGAAACATCTGAAGACACTTAGAGAGTGCATGGAATGATGCAGAGCAACATACCTGGTGTTGAACCTGAAGAAGTGTTGATTCATGGTACCACAAGGCAAGTTGTTGGGCCACATCGTCTACAAGGGAGGACTCAAGATGGACCCCAACAAGATAAGGGTAATCATATAGATAGAATCCCCATAGAACATCACTAGCATGAAATCATTTCTCGACCATGTCAGGTATTACCGAAGGTTCAAAAATTTCGCTTAGATTTCCTACCCACTGGATGTACTTACCAGAAAGGGACAACCATTTGTGTGGACGAAGGATCAAGAAAAAGCCTTCAACGAGTTGAAAGTACAACTAATTAGCTCACTGAAATTGGCATATCTAGACTGGAGTAAAGAGTTCCATGTGCAGGTTGATGTCTCAAATTATGCGATCAAAGCAACACCGACGCAAGTAGGAGTCCAAGGGTTGGATCACCCGGTATTTTTTGCAAGTCGGCTACTATCGAAAGCATAAAAGAATTATAGTACAACGAAGAGGGAGGCTCTCGGGATGGTGTGAGTTGTACAAAAATTTAGGCACTACTTGTTGGCTACACCCTTCACGTTCTGCATGGACCATCAAGCCCTCATGTACTTGGTAAACAAACCGATCATCCAGGGAAGGGTAAGCCAATGGCTTCTACTATTACAAGAATTCACATTCACCATAGTCGTATGACCAGGGAAGAGTCATGTCATCATTGACCAGTTATCGAGAATTCAATTTGGTGAACTACCCGAGGGAGTGAACGAAGACTTCCCTGATGCACACTTGTTTCAGATCATACCACTACCGCCATGGTACAAGAGCATCAGAGAGTACCTGTCTACATCCATCTTTTTGAAGGAGATGCCACCAGGACAGAGACAAAAGTTAGCACTAAAGAGCAAAACATTTCAGCTCATTAATGGGTTGTTATATAAGATGGGATTGGATCATGTATTGAGATGATGTGTCATGCAGGAAGAAATTCTAAAGGTACTCAAGGAAGCACATGAAGGTTTGGTTGGAGGACATATGGGACCAGATGCCACAGCTAGGAAAGTTCTCTTGGCAAGATTGTGGTGGTCAACCGTACACACAAATGCTTGAGAGTTGGCAAACCTCTCAAAAGGGACTACATGTCACTTTTTCCATATTAACCACAGGAACTATTTGAACCATAGTTGGCACACTCGCCAAAAACTCGCGAGTTTTTTTTAAAAACGAGTATTTATGGAAAGAACTTGCCCCCAAAAACTCGCCCTTTTTTTGGAGAGTTTTTGTCAAAAAAACGGCGAGTTTTTAAAAACAACTCGTGCGATCTGGGTATGAAGCCCGCGACCGGCCAAAAGTGGATTTCATTTGGTTTTTTTCAATTGTTCTCACTCTTGGCAGAGCAAAAACCCAGTCTAAAACATTTTGCACCATTTTTCAGTAATTTTGCACCGAGGAGACAAGATTTGAACGAGATTTTCATCAGATTTCAAAGGCAAATTGGATTTTGAGGTAGGTTTTCTGATTTTTCTTGTTCTTTCTTTTTTTTAATTTTTTCTTCATTTTTGTTGATTGTATGTTTAAAAAACATCATGAATCAACTATAAAATAGATTTAAATACATTTATATTGTTTAAAAGAAGATTTAGATTCATCAAAACAAGAATTTGTGACACTTTTTTTTTCTGATTTTTTACATATTTTGCTGATTTTTTCATTTTTTTGAAATTTTCTTCAAACCCTAGTTATTTTTTTTATTTTGATTCTTCTTGTTTGTTGAAAACATGTTTAAAATCATATATTAGTTTCATTTGTTACTAATTTAAAGTAATTTTCAAATTTTTACATTTTTTTCACATTTTTTGTAACCCTAATTTATTATTTTCTTTTATTAATCCATTTTTTTTTTATGAAAATGTTTACAATCTTAGATTAGTTTAGATTTTCCTAATTTAAAGTAATCTATTTTGATTTAATCTAATTTAGCTTGTTTTTAAATTTTCTATCAAAAAACTAATAAGTTGTGCTTTCACTTTTGTGCGTGTAGGTTAATGGATAATGGCTTTTGAATCCGCTTCTACCCCTACCTCAGCCCCATCCGTGCCTGGGAGTGGGGAATATGTAGACACTCGTCTAGCAGGAGCTAGAGATCCTGCTTGGAAATATGCATATGAAGGACCGGAACCTGGATCAGTGTATTGCATTAAATGTAAAAATGTATACCGTGGAGGCATCAATCACCTCAAATACCACCTTGCAGGCATCCCTAGACGTGATGCTAAGGCTTGCATAAACACCAATGAGGAAATAAAAAGACAAATGAATGCAATACTTTCCGCTGCAGAAGAAAAAAAGGTGCAAAGAGCGAGGGCAAAAGCGGCAATGCAAGCTGCCATAGCTTCTTCTCAAGGTGTTGCAGCCAGCTTTGATTCATTGTCATATGATGATGATGATGTAGTAGCCGGCATAGTGGGCTCTCTTCGTGGTCCACGTGTGCGAAGACAATCGTTGCAACCCACCACCACCTCCATCCCTTCGACTACCTCTGACTCTAGTAGAGTACCAGGGGTAGGATCCCGATCAACACCTACGGCCACGGGTTCACGCATTGGTGATTTTTTTGTGCCTAGAAACACACCTGGTGCACAACCTTCTTTAGAGGCAACTGGGTGGAATAAGGAGGTGCATGAGCATGCAGATGTTGCTTGTGCTGATTTTTGGTACTTCAACAACATCCCTTTCAATGTGGTAACCTCACCTTACTAGCAAAATTTGGTGACCGCATTGACAGTTGCAGGGAAAGGCTACAAAGCGACTTCACGCAAAAACTTGAGTGGGAGGTTAGTTTATGTTCTTTAATTTATGTTTTTTAAGTTTAATTTATGATTAATTTAAGCTACTTTTTTGTTGACAAATTAAAATTGTGTGCTTAATTTCTCTTTGTACTTGTAGGTTGCTTTCTAGTGCAACTGAAAGGGCAAGGACAGCGATAGAAGAACAAAGAGAAGAATGGAAAAACTATGGCTGCACTATTCTTTCTGATGGGTGGACGGATGGAAAAAACCGTACCATCATTAATTTTTTGGTTTCTTGCAAAAATGAGGTGGTGTTCTTGAAATCCGTGGATGCCTCCAGCATAGTAAAAAATGCAGAAAATTTGGCTAGAATGTTGGAGAAAGTGTGCATGGAGGTTGGGCTTGAAAATGTGGTGCAAATTATAACTGACAATGCAGTGGCAAATGTGGTAGCAGGAAGAATCCTCCAAGATAAACACCACACACTTTTTTGGACACCGTGTGCTGCCCATGTCCTTGACCTTCTTTTGGAGGACATAGGCAAATTAGATTGGGTCACACCGATTGTAGAGGATGGAAGGAGGATCACTAAATATATCTACAATCACCCTTGGGTTCTCAACTTGATGAGGGAGCACACCAATGGGAGAGAATTGGTGAGACCTGGTGTTACAAGGTTTGCAATGGTTTTCTTAACGTTGCAAAGCATTCTGTAATGAACCGGACCAAATTTTTTCAAACTTTGAGATGATCACAACAGCACCAAAGTACCCGTTAGGGTTAGCTCAACTCATAACCAGCAATTAAAGAAAGACTCAACGCCAAGAATGTGCTTTCCGACCCGACTAGGGTAAGTAGCTACCATATGACGGAGTAACAGAAAGTAAATACAATGCTGAAAGAAAGCTCTACCACTTATTCAGCGGGAGCGAATACAATGTAAGAAGTGCAAAGCTTCAATTCCCTTCTTAGCGGAATACCATCCAAGAACTTTAAGTGTGTAGTTCATTCACCCATCTCTGGCGGTAAACCGTCCAAAGATTATTAGGTTTGCTGCTCTAAAACTAAGTAATTGCAGAATATAAAAATGACTGAAATAGTACTACTATTAACAGCCTTACAATGCACAATCTGCATATTACAAAGTGTTACAAACTGTTAAACCAAAGCAACAACTGATAGAATGTTGTTCCGACTTATTTGACTTCACAATATTGATAAAACAATGCTCGAACTGAACTTCTGGAAGTCTGATATAAAATCAGCAATTCTGGAAACACCAACCAGCAACACAGTAACCCACTAAAAAGCTCATAACTCACTCAAAACCCAACCAAATCACTTAAAACCAGATGCAAACGAGAGCTAGAATGCTGACAATGAAAACCTAACTGAGAAACTACTGACAAACTGTGATATTATTTTTTGGCACACTTCCCAAGACAGCCCAAAATGGTATGGCCAAGGAGAAGGGCGATTTAGAGAAGATAAAATCATACACTCAATAATAAAATCTGGAACTCACCAAAGAGGGGCGCCCTAGGATGAGGAAGCCATTTGTAAAGTACCCAGAACCAACAAAAATTCATGCAAAGACTTATGAGCAGATTTCTACTTCAGCCAAACCCTAACCAGCAAATGCAAAACTGACAAAATCTTTGAAATCTTCAACCTTGATGATCTGTCTGCTTGTCTGGATGAAAAGCAGTCTCTGAAGCCTTAGCTAGGTGCTATCTTTCAAGCACAAAACCAAGAGAAATGGCTAGGAGGTATGCATCCCTCGAAGTAACTCTGAAAGTATTTCAGCAGCATAACAATAAGGTAGACAAAAGATAACAAAATGAAGAGCAACTGCCTCCTTATATAGACCCTTTGAGAGAATCTCAAGAAACCTCTAGAAGGTGCGCCCCACTTCAAGACCTTTTTAGGTTTTTGACTTTGACTTGGATGCTTCCTCAAAAGGGCGTACCTTTTCTTTAGTGATAAAATCACTTTAAAATAAAACATATTCTTCTCCAAAGGTTGGCGTCCAATTTCTCTTAAGCAATTATTCACTTTAGAAATATTAAAATATTTCCCCATGAGATGACCACCCTCAAAGTCCCCCTTTTTAAAATAACTTAAAGTTATACAACTAGGCCAAGGGGTTATAACGTTATAATATAACATTATTTTAATTAAAATACTTATCTCTCCAGAAAATGCATCAAAAGGCCAAAACAATATTACCAACTGAACTGCCAGAAGAGGAAAGCCTGCTGAGCTAATGCTGACTGGACCATTGCTAAAAATAGAATTTACTAAAAATAGTAAATTCAAGGAGTTGCTCGGAATGCAATGCATGCAACACCATTGCGAAGCCTTCTGAAAACCCAGAAAGAGTCCGCAATCCAAAATCCCAAACTTCAAGATGTAGCCGTCATAACTTACTAAAAATAGTAAGTTCAGAAAGGTTGTCCGAAGTAGTTGCAAGTCATACCTCTGCGAAGCTCTCTGAAAACCCAGAAGGAAACCAGAATCCAAACATCCAAACTCCAACAAGCAGAACCCTGAATCTTCAAGAGAATCCATCAAACAGCTGGAAACCCCAATTCTGCCACTGACTTGTTGACAGCACACTGGGAATAGGCTACCAATCATTGAAAAGTGAAGTGCTAAAAACGGGGACATTACAGTCCGCCCTTCCCAAAATTGCTTGTCCTCAAGCAATACCACCATAACTCCAGAAAAGTTAAAACTAATCCATACCAAAACAAGTATGATCCCAGGTTCCCAAACCCATCTCAGGAAGGACCCACCATGCCGATGCTGCACCACTCTGATCACATCAGTGAAAACATCATGCCAATGTTGCACTACCCTTCCATGTAACTCCAAAGTGTTACCATCCATGTTACCCAAGCTGAAAGATCTTAAAGGACTGAGATCAATATCATGCAACATCTCAAGTCCACGATGCCCCGAATCAACAGTATCAGCCACACCACTGTCAATCATAATTCTAGGCAAGAAGAAAGATAGGATACTCAACTCAAAATCAACCTCCTCAGCATACCTCCACATGGTAAATAACGAAGTCGTGACTGCAAATGTGACATTTTCCAATCTTCTTGCAAGGAGGAAAGCAATCCTTTGCAAGAGCTCAACAAATTCATACTCATGTCTCCACATGGAGCTACTATGTCTCATCTGAATTATACTGCTACCACCGTGAAGACTACAAAAAACTCTCATAGTTCCAACCTCATGAATCTCAGAATGATGAATCAAAACAAGTGGTAGTTCGCTGTCCTGAACCAACAATGAGAGAGAACTATCAAGGTTAACATCACAAGTCTCCATAAGATGAACCCCGAGAATAGAATTGGTGTGAAGGAACAAATAGTCTCTGCTGTTCAAGGCTAAAGTTAGCGAAGAGCAATCTGATTTTAGTACTTCACACAAGAAAAAACAGTAGCACCAAAGAAATTCCCAAGTGTGAGTGTATGAGATGAGCATAGAGTTGCAAGTTAATCCTTCAAAAATGGCAGGAGAACATACTAGAACAATCTCCAACTGAAAACTACCACCACGTTGGCAAGTAGTGAAGGACAATCTCTTCCAAACGAGAGTAACTCCACAAGTAAAGAGGCTGGTCTGCCTCCAATCAGCAAGCTCATGTCCCAAAATCTGCCCTTGTCTTGTCCAAGGATCAACGCCAAGAGCAACCAACTGTTCATCTTTCCAACCCATACTCAAAATTTCTCTCCAATCCATTTGTTGATGAACAAATGGGGCCATCAAGTGGTTGGTGAAGAGAAGGACAACACCCAAAGGTCTGAAAATTTGATCACTAACCCACCAAAAAGTCCTCTTTCCACAAGCCATAAACTCCATCAACCCAAGTTGAGAATCCCAAGCATGGATACCCAACCGAAAGTGATTTTCAACACACTGAAAATAGAATTCAACACAACCCCAAGTGCTGGTCAAAACCAAGTGCATACTCCTAAAATAGGCATTCCCTCTGATTAACCTCTAAAACCAATCCATGAAAGCTTCAACACCACTGGAGCATGAAACATAAGATGACTTCAAATTCAACTCCCAAAATAGACTAGCATCACTCAACCCAAGGAATGGATTGACAAGAGTGCAAACACCATGTTCTGGTTCATCTTCCATCACAAAAAGAGGATTATCATAAGTTTCCTCAACACCCACTTCAAATAGAGGATTGTTAAAAACTTGAAAATCATTCCTTATATCTTGCTGTTCCAAATCAGCACATGCAACTTCTGATTTTCTTGAGACACTTTCAAGATCAAACTCCTCTTGAAGACTATCAAGCTCTCCAATCACTTGCTTGATTTCTTCAGCTCTTTGTGCACCCTCTTGCTCCTTGAAAAGTTTGAAGTCAACAAATTGGTCTTCAACCTCCATTAGAGCCAACTGAGTTTCTTTCAACAGGTCCTTTGTTGATTCAAGCTCAAGAGTAAGCTCATCAACCTTTATCTCCTTTTCTTGGAAAGTACCAACGGTCTTCTTCGCAATTTCGAAGGCATAATCTCGATCTTCAATCAAGTGTATGTATGCTGATTTCAATGTCTCCAAAGAGTCTCTGATAAGTTGCAAGTTAGGAAGAGCAACTTCATCCTTAACTCCACTTCGTCTCTCTTCAGACTGAGCCTTCCAATAGAGATCATCAACCAAATTGTGCGTGCGATCAAATAGGGATAGCGCTTGCACTTCTTTTTCAAAAGATACCTTGCATTGATCTTCACACTCATGAACATGTAAAGACGGTGAACTGCTGATAGGCTGCAACTGAAAATCAGAACTTCGTTCCTTGCCTTTGCTGCCCTCATTGCTGCTCCAACATTCTTGTACTTCACCACCAACTAGCGGAGAATGCTCATTGTCATAAAAAGCATCATACTCCACAAATTCTTCAACCCATTGCTTGCAATCAGCTTCGTGCATTGATAAATCAGATTTGTGTTTAGTAACACCTTCAAACTCTCCATCTTCAAGAGCCATATGGCCCTCTAGCTTTGCTTCCACGTCACTGTCACTTTAATCAAACTTGAAGGCAGCCCCAAACTCAAGCATATTGTCACCATTGTTTGCTGATATAGAGTCCTCATCAAGTTCCATTTCATTAACCGGATCAAAGGGAAATTCATCCCATACTGGTTCCTTGTCATCGCTAGATGCCTTCACACCTGGATCCCAAATGGTAAGAGCCTGATTGTTTTGATCAAAAGAAAAGAGCTCTTCGTGCTTCTTTGGGAGTGTTGACTCTTTGAATAGGTCACCACCCAACTCACTTAAACTAATATCCTCAAAAATATTTCTTTCTTTTAGTTTGATTTGTTGATCAAACCAAATACCTCCCATGACACCATTGTGATGAAGTAAAGAATCTTCAAAGCTAGTTGTTTTGAAAGCTTCATCATTTTTATCTTCTATGAAACCATCATGAGTAAATATATCATTGATTCCTTCATGTGGAAATTCTTGGGAAGTTGGGACAGCAACATGAGGAAAATCCTTCTTCACCAAATCTTCAATATGATCTCGCATGAACTCTTTAGAATCATCACCAACATCATCACTATAGTAGTGGTCATAAGATGGTTCTATGACACCACTAGTATTTTCTTCATCTTGCTCTTCTTCAACAAACTCATCCCACAAAATAGTTCTACCAACATCTTCTGTGAAGCCCTTAGTCTCAAAACCTTCATGAGATGAATCCAAATTAGGATTCAAGACTGCTGCTATGTTCTTTTCACCGAACTGATCTTCATCACTTGCTATCACATGCAAGTCTAGGGAAGTATTATGGGGCTCTCCCACACACTCCTCAACTGTCAAGGTTTCTTTATCAAACTTACAATCATTTTGAGGTGACATGTGCACCTTGCTTGTGCCATCTTCAATATTAGTTGACTGATTTTTCTCTTCGACTTGTTCATTTGTGGGCTGCAATCCACAAACAAGCACTTCTTCTTCCTTCCTTGCACCTGCAACCATGGCATGTTGTGCTTCCTCTTTAATCATTTTCTTGATGTAGTTGACCATAGCCAACTTTCCAGGGTAATGAATCACCGCACAATTCAAAAAGGTGTCAAATGAAACATCGTTCTTAAACTCATCTGTCATGCTTTGATATTCTTTACGGAGTATGGCAGCCTCATGTTCACATTGCCTCTTGAACTGGCATTCTCTAGAAACCACAATCAAATCCGACTTCTCATGATTCCTGGACCTCAGGAAACACAACATCTTTAAAACTTCTGAGAGCTAAATTGAACTTAGGTGAAGAATCTAATTTCTCTGTCACTCATCTGTCAACTGACTTTGTCTTTTTCACAGGATGGCAAGATCTTGGCTCTGATACCACTGTAATGAACCGGACCAAATTTTTCAAACTTTGAGATGATCACAACAGCACCAAAGTACCCGTTAGGGTTAGCTCAACTCATAACCAGCAATTAAAGAAAGACTCAACACCAAGAATGTGCTTTCCGACCCGACTAGGGTAAGTAGCTACCATATGACGGAGTAACAAAAAGTAAATACAATGCTGAAAGAAAGCTCTACCACTTATTCAGCGGGAGCGAATACAATGTAAGAAGTGCAAAGCTTCAATTCCCTTCTTGGAGGAATACCATCCAAGAACTTTAAGTGTGTAGTTCATTCACCCATCTTTGGCGGTAAACCGTCCAAAGATTATTAGGTTTGCTGCTCTAAAACTAAGTAATTGCAGAATATAAAAATGACTGAAATAGTACTACTATTAACAGCCTTACAATGCACAATCTGCATATTACAAAGTGTTACAAACTGTTAAACCAAAGCAACAACTGATAGAATGTTGTTCCGACTTATTTGACTTCACAATATTGATAAAACAATGCTCGAACTGAACTTCTGGAAGTCTGATATAAAATCAGCAATTCTGGAAACACCAACCAGCAACACAGTAATCCACTAAAAAGCTCATAACTCACTCAAAACCCAACCAAATCACTTAAAACCAGATGCAAACGAGAGCTAGAATGCTGACAATGAAAACCTAACTGAGAAACTATTGACAAACTGTGATATTATTTTTTGGCACACTTCCCAAGACAGCCCAAAATGGTATGGCCAAGGAGAAGGGCGATTTAGAGAAGATAAAATCATACACTCAATAATAAAATCTGGAACTCACCAAAGAGGGGCGCCCTAGGATGAGGAAGCCATTTGTAAAGTACCCAGAACCAACAAAAATTCATGCAAAGACTTATGAGCAGATTTCTACTTCAGCCAAACCCTAACCAGCAAATGCAAAACTGACAAAATCTTTGAAATCTTCAACCTTGATGATCTGTCTGCTTGTCTGGATGAAAAGCAGTCTTTGAAGCCTTAGCTAGGTGCTATCTTTCAAGCACGAAACCAAGAGAAATGGCTAGGAGGTATGCATCCCTCGAAGTAACTCTGAAAGTATTTCAGCAGCATAACAATAAGGTAGACAAAAGATAACAAAATGAAGAGCAACTGCCTCCTTATATAGACCCTTTGAGAGAATCTCAAGAAACCTCTAGAAGGTGCACCCCACTTCAAGACCTTTTTAGGTTTTTGACTTTGACTTGGCTGCTTCCTCAAAAGGGCGTACCTTTTCTTTAGTGATAAAATCACTTTAAAATAAAACATATTCTTCTCCAAAGGTTGGCGTCCAATTTCTCTTAAGCAATTATTCACTTTAGAAATATTAAAATATTTCCCCATGAGATGACCACCCTCAAAGTCCCCCTTTTTAAAATAACTTAAAGTTATACAGCTAGGCCAAGGGGTTATAACATTATAATATAACATTATTTTAATTAAAATACTTATCTCTCCAGAAAATGCATCAAAAGGCCAAAACAATATTACCAACTGAACTGCCAGAAGAGGAAAGCCTGCTGAGCTAATGCTGACTGGACCACTGCTAAAAATAGAATTTACTAAAAATAGTAAATTCAAGAAGTTGCTCGGAATGCAATGAATGCGACACCATTGCGAAGCTTTCTGAAAACCCAGAAAGAGTCCGCAATCCAAAATCCCAAACTTCAAGATGTAGCCGTCATAACTTACTAAAAATAGTAAGTTCGGAAAGGTTGCCCGAAGTAGTTGCAAGTCATACCTCTGCGAAGCTCTTTGAAAACCCAGAAGGAAACCAGAATCCAAACATCCAAACTCCAACAAGCAGAACCCTGAATCTTCAAGAGAACCCATCAAACAGCCGGAAACCCCAATTCTGCCACTGACTTGTTGACAGCACATTGGGAATAGGCTACCAATCACTGAAAAGTGAAGTGCTAAAAACGGGGACATTACACATTCTTGGTGCATTGACGGCTTTGAAACAAATGTTTGTCAGTCAAGCATGGGTAGACTCACCTTATTTGAAGAAGCCAGAAGGAGAAAGAGTTCAAAACATTGTCTTCGAGCCCCTCTTTGCACAAAGAGCAACAGAGATTGTGAAGGTAACTTCAAAACTTTGAGTTTGAATCTAAATTCAAATTGAACATTTTTCTTAAAAGTTAATGTCTTTCATTGTAAATTTGTAAATTACTAAATTGTAACTCTAATTTTTTTTTGCATTTTTAAATTTATATTGTAGGTGTCAGAGCCCTTGGTTAGAGTGCTCCGCTTGGTGGATGGGGATCAAACCCCAATGGGGTATCTTTATGAGGCCATGGATAGGGCCAAGGAGGCTATTAGAAATTATTATAAGGGGGACAGCCTCAAATTTGATCCCATTTGGGAGATTATTGACAGGAGGTGGAACAATCAACTCCACCAACCTATCCATGCAGCAGGGTACTTCTTGAACCCCCGTTTCATCCATTCAGGCACCTATGCAGATCCTACTGGAGAGGTTATGGAGGGCCTCACTACTTGCATTCAGTGGATGACATCCACACCTGATGAGGCAGACTGCATTGTTAATGAATTGCAGAGTTATAGAGAAAAAAGGGGTGCACTCTTCTCTTCAGACCTGGCAAAGAGAGCAGTATCTAGGCTGCCACCAGGTATAGAATTTGAAATTTACAAGTTACAAAAATGAAAAATTGATAATTATAAGTTACAAGTTACAAGTTACAATTTTCTAACTCTTTTTTTGTTTGTTTTGTAGATGTTTGGTGGACAAATTGGGGTGGAAAAACCCCAAATCTTCAAAAATTTGCCCTCGTGTCTTGAGCCAGCCTTGTAGTTCGTCCAATTGTGAGCGCAATTGGAGTTTGTTTGAGGCAATCCACACAAAGAAGAGGAACAAACTCGCTCAAAAATGCCTCAATGACCTTGTGTATGTGCAATATAATCTTCGATTGCGCAGAAGAAAGGTAGAGGAAATATCATATGATGATCCAATTGATTTGGATGAGATAGATCCATACAGTGATTGGACAGGGCGAGGGGAGCAGCCTCCATTATTTACTGAGGATGAGATTTATGATTTAGAGCGATAGGCAATGGAGGAGGGTGGATTTGCATTCTCATTGGACGACCTTGAGGATGACCCTGAGGAGGAGGAGTCATTGCCAGTGCCACCACCAACAACTGCAAGAGGATCTACATCCAGGATGGAGGTTGAGCCACAGGCACAGCAGGAGCAGACTCCTACGATTAGACCCTCTTCCGGTCCCTTATTGAGATCTAGACATGGGAAGAGGAAGATGTGATTCATGTGAATTTATAAAAACTGAAATATATTAATGTTTAAACTTTATGTAGTATTTACTTTCAGTTTTACAAAAACAATTTGCTATTTTCATTTTGTTTCAGACTATTATCATATCATCAGCGCATTGAGCATTCCACATGAGGATGCCATTTTGTATCCAATTTTCTTTCAAATCAATCAAATACTGCTTGTTTCTTATATGTACTCATTTATTGACTCATTGGATGCATCTTATCTTTGAATTTTGCAAAAAAAATGCGTTTTTAGTGAAGTTTAAGCAATTTTTTAGTTTCCCGAGTTTTTTGCCGAGTTTTTGCTGAGCCAAGTTTTTCGGGCTTGCCGAGTACTTGCAAACGCCGAGTATTCCAACTATGATTTGAACAATGGGGACTAGACTTAATTGGTCCACTGAAAGTTAGCCAATTGCATCAATGTAGGTACATAGTCGTTGCTATCGAGAACTTGACGAAATGGGTGGAAGCTCGAGCACTGCTAGACAACATGATAGTTAGTACGATGAGATTCATCTATGAACAGATAGTCACAAGGTATGATATTCCGATACAAATTACAAGTGATAGGGGAGGACACTTTGTCAATCACGTCATTTGCCTAATGAAGACGAAGTTCCAAATCTTTCACAAGTTCTCAAGTCTGTACTACCCGAGAGCCAATGGTCAAGCAGAGTCTACAAACAAGGTACTTGTCTCAGTCATTCACAAGTCATGTGGCATCGAGGAAGCCGATTGGGAAGAGAAGTTACCTACCGTACTATGGGCATACTGTTCCAGCTAATGTACAATCAAGAGGCGATAGTGCCAGCCGAATACATGGTGCCAAGCTTGAGAATAGCCATGGATAATATACTAGGTGATACAGAGAGTCTAAAGGAGTGGTTCTTCCAGCTCAACAAACTCGGAAAACGAAGAATATTGGCACAATGGGCAACCAAGGCAATGAAAAAGAGAAGGAAGTACTGGCATGACAAGAAACTTCGCCGAAAGTGATTCGAGCTTGGCTAGTTAGTTTTGAAATATAACGATTGTAACAAGATTAAGCCAAGAAAATTTGAATGGCTCAAACCATTTAAAATTAGAGAAGCGGGAGAGAACGGAGCAATCAAACTCAAGAATTTAGACAAGACTCTGTTATAGGACACCATCAACGGATCCAAGTTGAAAATGTACTAGAAGAGAAAGGAAGTAATAATCGAGATAAACATGCTGGGCTACGCAACCAAAGAGGAATGGGCAGTAAGCGGAAGTGGAATCATGGAAGAGCAGGATTGGGGAATAACTGGAAGCCAATTTGTAGAAGAGGAAAATTAGACAACACTAGGAGGTGAGAAAATAGTGGAAGAAAGACTCATCAAGAAAAAGTGGAAGGAATCGCAATACCTCGGGTACATAAACATTTAACCAATGCACCGTTCGAAACAACTACATTATGGAAAAGACTCTGGGGTCATTGGAAATTTCAAGCACCCTTTGAAGGAGAACGAAGAGGGTACCTATCCTATGAACTTGATGAAGAATCCGAGAAGAAAAGGAAGGAAAAAGCAAGGAAGGAAAGAAAGGAAAAAGCAATGCAAAATGAAGGCGACTTGGATGAAGATGATTGGAACAAGGATGAATGGGATGAATATCTAGAAAAGGAAGGATTGTGCTTGAAAACCTTAATAATGGTAGAACACATGTTCATTGCTACACAGCCAGACGGATACAACAAGGAGGTAATCAAGTACACCAAAGAACATAATCCGAAGCCTCCTACACTAGTGACCTCCGATGGACTATTGCGGATCATACCAAATCTAGCAGGTCCACTGACAGTGGATGGAGAAAACGTGACATGGTACTGGCAATATGGTTGGCGACATGTTGACAAAAGCTATGAAGGTACGAAACTTGATCCCTTGGTTGATAAGATTTTTTGATTTGAAGTACCTCGAAAAATGTTGCAAAGAGTGCTATAAAAGACCCCCATTTACGTGTAAGTGGCGGTACACATCAGAAGTAAAGGTAAAGAAAGGAGATGAAACAAAAATTCTGAAAAGAAAAATTAATGATGAGGAGAATAAAAAGAACAAAAAGCAAAAAATTAAATTGGAGTTGAAAAGTGAAAAAAGCAAAAAAGAAAAAAAGGAAAAAAGAAAAATATTAAAGTGGAATTGGAAAATGTGGAAAAATAAAAGGAGGTAGAGGAAAATATTTTAGGAGATAATTATAAAAAGAAAAAAAATTGAAGTGGAAAAATTAAAAAATATTAAAATATTGCCAAAGGAGAAAAATAAAAGGCAAAGTCAAGTCATCATATCCGTATGAATTCAGAGAGGAGTAAGCAGGGAAGATATAGTACGGTGAAGTATAGAAACCTACACCATACGGTTACAATACATAGTACGACATAAACTGTATAGAGCATTGTTGAACACCATATGGTTACAATACATAGTATGACATAAACCGTACGGACCATTGTTGAACACCATATGACAGGTTCAGACTAAGTGCTACATAGTACATAGGCACAGTCAATTTGGCATACAACAATGCGGAGGTGTATGATGAAAGGAGGGCAATCAAAACATACAACACTTGTGGGGAAGCAGCATACAGATTCTAGGCAATGTACAACCCACATCTACAGTATACCCTGTATGCGGCAACAATTGCAATTAGTACAAATCACACCTATTCACATCGTATAGAGGGTTGAAGGCACAAATACTATATGAAAAATCCATAGAGTGGAGATAGGCCATACGACGCCTAGCGGAGAACATAAAGTCGTACAAAGGAGAGGAGACCGTACAACTAACATGGAACAAATTGTTGTACGAGTAGAGGGAAGCATGAGGTCATACGATCCATCAAAACCCACACCGTACATATAAAAAATATCCATGTCATACATTGTATGGCCAAAAGTGTAGCAGTGAAAGTGAGAACCATACGTTGTACGGTTTAGAAGGTAGAAAACTCCATATAGGGAATAGGATGGTGGTTAGACAATAGAGAAGAAAATTAAAGTCATACACTGTATAGTTGGAACCAACAACAGATTGACACCATCAAATAGAGGATTGGCAAGTTATAAAATTCAATTGCTTGAACCGCTTCCAAAAGTGTCTATTTAAACCATATTCGAGAGTTCCAGAAACTTATTATTGCCAGACAGACATGGCTGTGAGTAGTATTAAAGGGAAACGACTAGCACCATTCCGACTTTGCATTGCAACAGGAAAAATGGCAAAGGGAAACGACAAAGATATTTAAACCGCTTCCAAAAGTGTCTATTTAAACCATATTCGAGAGTTCCAGAAACTTATTATTGCTAGACAGACATGGCCGTGAGTAGTATTAAAGGGAAACGACTAGCACCATTCCGACTTTGCATTGCAACAGGAAAAATGGCAAAGGGGAAGGACAAAGATATAGTGACAAGGAATAATATAACTTGGGAGAGTCTCAGTGACACTGAATGTCGCTCCTAGTGGCTGGAAACTCAAGATGGTCACGTTCTGAGAACAACACTTCAGCATGCCCAGGCAGCGTAGTTACCATTCTTCAACTCTCAAGAGTTTGAGCCATATCTATGCTAGATGATAGTGCACTATGACAAGCATGCCCACAAGTCAGTGATCGACTATAAAGGATGCCAAGTGACTATCTCCTTTGCACCTCCTGAATTCACTAGGGTATTCAAGATACCCTCAAGAGGAATCTTAGAGGCTAAACTTTTAGGAAATATTTCCCGATAGCTAAATGAGATGCTCCTGGCGAGAGTATTTCATTTTGATCTCACACAGTAGGAGAAAGACAACATATGGAGCACGGGGAATAGAGGGTTAAGAAAGAATTTCCTCACCACTCCCAAGTGGAAGTGCATCCTAGACCTCATCAAGTGTAGGCTCATAGGTGCTAGCAGAGCATCTACTTTCATCGTATGGATAATCACACTCATGACTAGGCTAAGTGTGGGCAAAGTATATAACTAGGAAAATCTCCTCTCAGAGAGGATACGAGAGTTTATGTGCTTGAAGCACAAGGATTTTTACATGAATCAGCATGCCATTGGGCTGCTATTGGATGCCATCTATTCTCAAGTGCCTTCGGACAATTGGGGAAGACTCCAACCCATAGGCCAACTGGATGTAGGATAGTCGACCGTCTTCTATTGGGCCAATTTGGGTGTGCAGATGATAGGAGAGGAGACACCTTAGACAAGTGCACCATTGGCGAAGAAGAGAAAACAGAAGGATGCATCACCCACTTCGCTGAACAAAGATGACGATGAGGTCATCGAGTTGTCTTCTTCCACTGAGATGAGTACAAAGGAAGTTTCACTTGCAGGGGAGGCAGGCTCATAGGAAGACATCGAGGAGGCTATTCCCATATAGCCAGCCATTCCTGTCCAGCCATACTTGCAGCTACAACCGTACCAGTGACAGCTCCTACACCTCCAGCAATGGCACCACTCCCAACACCACCGCCAGTATCAATCCCGCCATCAAGGGAGCCACTTATAGCTGATGATGATGTTGAAGAGGATGAGGGCATCAACGATGGGCTAGGAGAGATGGGGGCACCAACAAATGCCCCTCCACCTGAGTTTCCAGGAGTAATGGCCGAGAGCATATAGCCACCTCAAGAGCCACCTCAAGAGCGAGAGTCAGCCGACATGGTGGTCGATACTCAGCCTACAAAACCTTCACAGTAGCCTATAGATCTCTCATAGCCAACCCTGCGAGACACTAACATGGTGATAGCATCGGAGGTAGAATCACGACCACAACTAGCAGAGTCAAGCATAGAGGGACCTAGTAAATGAGTTTGAAGGGATATGCACAGAGATTAGTCGGCTAGATGCCTATGACCCCCTTGGTACAGTCCAGAGATATCTTGGAGAGTCGCAGACCATGGCGAGAGTAATGTATAAGGTGGGGAGTTATCACAACAGCTGGACATTGAGCATGACCCGTTGGTTGCCCAGGAAGCCGAGAGGATCTTGGCCTTTAGGCAGTTGGGATGTGAAGTAGAATTTTTTAGATGCTTTATATCATAGGGGTGGCCAGGAGTAGAGACAACTGACATGTTGACTACCTGGCAGCCAATTAGACCCACGACAGTTGGGAGGCATGGTCGAGTGCTCTCAACACTCCATGACATGGAGAGCTGTTACAAAGTCATATTCCTTAGATGGCAACGATAGATGGATTCCGTTGAGGCCACACGGGTGAGAGATAGAGCACTCGCACAGGCTGAGGCATTAGAGCAGAGCTAGCTAACCATGTCTGTAAGTCCCAGGAGAAATTGGCTCAAGTGACAACAATAGAGCGTACTCGAGTCATAGCTCTCGAGTAGGTAGTAGCAGAAAGAGACTATTGGTCGAGCAGGATGCTCAGTTGGCTGAGAGAGACAAACTAGTGGCCGAGAGGGATGCCCAATTGAGTGAGAGAGACAAAGAGTTACAGAGAAAGAGCCAGGAGTTGGAGAAGATGAAGCAAAGCTGATAGAGGTGGTACACATGGTCAAAACTGCCGGAGAATGGAGTTGGTGGAGAACTAGAGACTCCAGTGTCTTTGCAATCAACATTCGGCAACAACCACACCCACGTCCTTCGTGCATCCAAGGGCGTCCTCTCAAACTCCTTCCTCTTAGTGATTACTTTTCTATTGTAGAGTTCCCCATTTTGTTGTTCTGTCGTCTAGAAGATGACTTTCTTTTTGGAGGGGCTGATGTAGTCAGGCAAAAGTTAAAATAAAATGTTTTAGTTGGCTAGTTAGTAAGTAAATAAATAAATAATTATGTTTTGGTTTTAAGTGTTAAGTTCCCAATGGTTGTTGTAATCAGTTGGTAGTTGCCAAGAGTTAGTATTCTTAACCAACATCGGTAGACCATTTATACGTCTTTATCGTTCATAGTTGGGGACTGTTACTATCCTTTTGATGTACTTGTTGCAAATCTATGAATGAATGAATGAGAATCAAGTTTTATCCTTCATGTACTGTGTAAGAACTTTGTATCATGCTTTGTGTCCTGTTACTTTCGTTTACTCTGTAACTTGTCAAGTAGAATAAGCGAGTAAACAAACGCAAGCATCTTTACTTAATCAGTACACCCATTAATACTCATCCAGATTTGCAGCTTCTACGATATTTAAAAGAAAATGTTCCAACTTCCTGCCAAGCATGCTACATACTTCATCTCTATGTCCAAGTCCTCATTTTTATTTATAGAATATATAATTATATTCAAACTTTAGCTACCAAGCCATAGAAGAAAACTTCTAGAAACCTCAAAAAGCTTAGATTAATTTTTGACTTTTCTCATTGATTATGATGCTTGGGTGAAATTGTACTCAAAGTATATGATGATTGATTATAAGTTATAACCCATAGCAAGCTAGCAATTGAGCTGTTCATTTTTAGCAATTTCATCTATATTTGATAATGATTAATTATGGTGGAGAATCAGAAATATCCTATCAAAACATATCTGTATCCTTCCTTTAAACTGATTCCTCGTAATGATTCCTGGCATTTTAAATAAAAGCAAGAATTATAGAATTATAAATGAGATTAAAATATTTTCAAAGTACGGGCATTGAAATGTTCCAAATTACAATGAATCAATTAGACACACACACATCTACTCAATTTCCCATTTAAAAACTTAACATTAGTTCCATAGAAATTTATCTCAAATTAGAGAATGTGAAGTGGAAAAAAAAAAAATGACTAAGATCTTAGCTTAAGAGATTTGACCAACCTGTGGAAGATTCATTAGCTCAAAAACAGCTTTCTTTGGTGTTAATTCATTATCAAGAATACGGGCAACAGCAGTCAATACAGGCAATTTCACATGATACTTTTGTGCTAAAGCAATTACAGCTCCTGCTGTGGTTACACCTTCTGCAACCTATGGAATTCATAGTGAATGGCAGGGAAAACACAAGGCATCACATTTTGAATAGATAAGAATCCATGAAACTCAGATTCCCAAGAAAAAGGCCTTCTCTTTATGCAACTAAATTAAGAATCACCTGATTCATGGATGCAAGAATGTCATCAAGTTTCTCCCCTGATCCAAGTCTCACCCCTACAGTTCGGTTTCTTGAAAGTTTGACAAAACATGTAAGCATGATATCTCCAGTGCCTGAAAGGCCAGTGAGTGTGGTTGCTTTGGCACCCATCTGCAGTCCAACACCAAATGATATAATCATCTAAATAATTAGTCATAATTGCAGCAGAATTGGACTCCAAACATTGTATAAGTTTCACCCAGCCTTTACAAAATTTCCACTAAGATTGTTTTCAAGCTCACCATGGAGGTCAAGTAGATCATCAATATTAAACTGTAACCTGTAACTAGAATTATGCATTCATCCAATTTGAACACAGGCTAACAGTGAAGAAAATGATCATTGCAACTAACACAAAAAAAGATTTTAGCTAAGAAATTGACATGTATAAAAACAATCCAGTTTAGGCGCATCATTCCATCCTAATCAGACTAATCACTCTTTAAAATTGTGGCTTTTGTATCATAAAATTCAGCTTGTCACATAATATTCATGATTTTTGCAGAATTTGGCCATTCAACATGATGGAATTGACTTATTGGAATAAGAAACTTTTGGTTGATTTTTGAGAGTAAAGATGCTCCTCCTAAAGGTCTACTATTGAGGTCAACTTTTAAAAATAATAAGGGTCAAAACTATATTGACTTCAGAGAAAAACTACAGATAATGTAGTTCAATTCCAAATATGGATCTGGAAGATTCCCATGCCCAAGTAGCAGTCTCAATTTTAATCACCTTATACATACAGACAAGCTGTAAGAGTTTCATATGCCAAGAATAGTATGAAGATAATAAATACTATAAAGAGGAATGTAAATCTTAGTTGCCGGATTCGCGTTTTTGGCCCTACGTGCCCGCTCCGGGAGCGTTTGGGCACAAGAGCGTGCTGGGGAGCGCCTGGGAGCGCCCAGGGAGCGCCCAGCCACCCCCGGGTTCTCTGTGGGTCCGTGCCAAGAATAGTATGAAGATAATAAATACTATAAAGAGGAATGTAAATCTTAGTTTCCGGATTCGCGTTTTTGGCCCTACATGCCCGCTCCGGGAGCGTTTGGGCACAGGAGCGTGCTTCGCCGCCAGGTTCCTGGTTTTTCGTGACTTTGGGCGTCAAAAACAAAAAAAAAATGACTTTTTTAATCATTTTAAAAGCCAAAGAAACCCTAAAACGCATTTCTAATATGATTCTATCACTCTTTTCTCATTTCATTGCTCTCACAAACACATTTTGCTCTCCATTTTTTTCATTTTGCAGGTTGAAGAAGATTGATCAAGTGCAAAAGAAAGTGAGGATAACTTGCACAAAAGAAGATCTAATCACTTAAGGTATGCATTTTAACTCATTTTTTCAAGTTTATGATGGATTCTTTCAAGTTTTTGAAGATTTTTTGCAAGTTTTTGAAGATTTTTTCAAATTTTTTCAATTTTTTTTTATAAATTTTTTTTTAGAAAAGAAGAAATAAGATTTGCTATTTGTTTTAATGTGTTTTGGTGTTCATTTTGTAATTTGTTCAATATTTTATATTTCTTATAACAGTAAAATCAAAGTTCAAATGGCTACAAGTTCAAGTTCAGTGGGTGTTCCTGCTGGTAAAAACCAAAAGTATAAAATTGATGCAGCATCTCCTTTATGGCATCATACTACAATGGTTGAACAGCTTCCAGGAGGTGGGGCATTTGTTTGGATTTGTGATGAGTGTAAAGTCACATTTAAGAGCTCATATAGTCGAGTGAGATTTCACCTTTGTGGACAAGGTGGGCAAGGGATTAGACCATGTGCAGGGCCAGATAAGAAGGGGTTGTCAAAGGATAAAATTATGAAATACATTGCTGAACAAGAAGCTGATGCGAAGTCTGAAAGAACAAAATTAAGAACCCATCCTTTAGCAAAGAAAAAATCAATTACTTTGCCTGAAGATTCAGTAATGGCCTCTCAACATCCTTTCTTGGAGACACCCTCTGTCGAAGTAGAAAACCCCACTTCTTCCCGCAAAAGAGGACCATTGGATAGGGCATTTCAAAATGAAGCAAGAGACATCGCAGAGGAAAAAATTGCACGTTGCATTTATGCCAATGGTCTTCCTTTCAACTTGGTGAGATCACCATATTGGCATGATATGGTGGAGGCAATCAATGCTGCACCTTCAGGTTTCAAAAGTCCTGGGTATGAAAAGGTGCGCACCACCTTATTAGTAAAAGAAAAAAATCATGTAGAGACATCACTCAAATCAATTAAGGATTCTTGGGTTGAAACAGGATTGTCTATTGTTTCCGATGGATGGAAGGATTGCAAAAATCGACCTTTGATAAATGTTATTGCAGTGTCCCCTAAAGGGGCTATGTTTTTGAAGGCAATTGATTGTGAGGGGCAAATCAAAGATGCAGAATTCATTTCAAAAATCCTCATTGAGTCCATAGAGATGGTGGGTCCGGAAAATGTTGTTCAAGTCATTACAGACAATGCAAAAAATTGTCGGGCTGCAGGTATTTTGGTTGAGCAAAGGTATGAACACATTTTTTGGACACCATGCACTGTACACTCCCTTAACTTGGTGATGCAAGCAATTGGCACTCAAATAGAATGGGTGAAAGAAATATACCAAGAGGCTGAGGAGATCCAAATGTTTGTGACAAACCACCATATGTCACAAAGCATCTTCAGGACTTTCTCGAGATTGGAATTGTTGAAGGTAAATTTAATTTAATTATCAATTATAATTTATTTTAATTTTTTTAATTTTATGGATTTATATTTTAATGTGTTATTATTATTAACTTATGTTTTACATGATCCTAGGTTGCGGAGACCCGATTTGCATCACACACAATCGTTTTGAGACGACTTGTGAAGGTGCGAGACGCATTGGGTGCCATGGTTATTAGCAACCAATGGAGTATTTGGAAAACATCAAGTTCAGAGAGGGCTCGAAAGGTCAAGTCATTGATCCTAGGGGATGATTGGTGGGATCGTGTGGCCTATGTCTTGAGATTCACTGATCCTATCATGACTATGCTCAGGTTTGCTGATACAGATAAACCATGTTTGGGGGATATCTATGATGGTATTGACTCCATGATAGAAAAAATAAGGGTGATAATAGCAGAAAAAGAGAATGACCCCCAAGAAACATTTTTTCATAGAGTTGAAAAAATCATTCACCACCGTTGGGCCAAGATGAACACACCATTGCATCTCCTTGCATATGCATTATCTCCCAAATACTATAGTTCACAGATACTTGCTTTGCCAGGGAGAACTCCACCATATAGAGATAGTGAAGTTGCTAATGGGTACAAGCAAGCATTCAAAAGACTCTTCATAGATCCAGAAGTGGTGGAAAATGTTAGGAAAGAGTTTGGCTTGTTCATCACAGGACGAACACTTAGTCCTTGTGCTACTCAAGACCAATACAAAGTAGATGCTTGTACATGGTGGTACCTCCATGGGCAAGATTTTATGTTCCTCCAACCTCTTGCAATCAAGATTCTATCACAAGTAATTTTTATTTTTTAATTTTTTTTATTTAACATTTGTATTGTAGACTTTAAGTTTAGTAGTACTACTTACCATTATTTAATTTATTTTGCATTTTTTATTTCTAAGTTATTTTGGTTTTCTCTCCAATTTCAATAGGTTGCAAGTTCTTCTTCGGCTGAACGAAATTGGAGTACATACTCCTATATCCACTCAGTGAAGCGTAACCGGTTGGGTGCAAAAAAAGCAGAAGACTTGGTTTATGTCCATTCCAACTTGCGTCTTCTATCACATAAGCAAGATGAGTACAAGGATGGTTCAATGAAGAATTGGGACATAGCCCCTGAGAGTGCCAACTTGGATGCATCTATTGCAGAGCTTGCTAGAGTCACTATAGATGGAGATGATGATGATGAGACTCTTGCACATGATGCACCTACTACAAGTGGCACTGGCAGTGCATTTGTTTGTGGTTCAAATGATGATGATCTAGACCCTTTTGATGATTGATGAATAATTGTAATGATCTTCATTTGAATCATGACTAAAGAGTACAAAGACATATATGATATTATTAATATATGAGTATGACATATGTATTGGAATTTTGAACTATCAATTGGCATTTATGATTTATCTTTCTAAGCTTGTAGTTTATCACTAGCATTGATCAATGATTTTAGATTTAATGATGATTGATGATTGATGAAGTATCATAGACTCATAGTTCATACTATCAAATGTATTTACAATTTTGTATATTTTTAATTTTATATATATATATATATATATATATATATAGCCGTACCCAAACGTACCGTATTTCAGGAAAAAAAAAAATCGCCGTACCGGCGTACCTGTGCCCGTTCCCGTACCCGAACTGGCAACTAAGATGTAAATGCCTGAAATAAAGAAAGGAGAAAAATGGGATGGCTTCTACTACTGCCAAGCATGTGCGCTCATCTTCAACTCCTAGCACTTGGCCTGTCATTGACACTCCTACTCGTACTGCACGCATGAAGCAAGCTTCTTCTGCAGAGATGGGGCTTCCTATAGATAGAATTTTGTCTTCCTTGTCTTCCCTAACATGCTCTTGTGAGGCTGCTGCAATGCATGTGGGTGCCTCTACTCTTTCTGGGTGTGAAGTGTCTGTAGCGGCAAAGTTATCTGCTCAGATGTCAATTTTGGTTCCGGTCTCTTCCTTCTCTAATCCTGCTGTGTGTGGGCTTAGGGCTAATTTGAATGCTTTTGTTTCAGCAGTGGTTGGTACAAGTGTCAAATCTCTTAGTGGTTACAAGGTTTTGTTTAAGATTAAGCAATCTGAAAAGACTCCCTTGCTTGAACTGGGGCCTAATGTCATGCAGGAAGAAGAGCACTATGCTGCTATGGGTTCGATTTGCAGGTTTCATAACCTTTGGCCTAACTTGCCTAACCTCCATGTTTGGGTCTTCAAAACTTAGAAGCCCTACTTATCTGAGGTTGTAATTATCTACCCCATGCTCAGTGCTTTCTCATTATTGTTTGTAACACGAAGGAGGATTAGGAGTTTATTCTTGAGGTAGAGACCTAGTTTTGGGGGAAGGATTCTCTCTTTGTGAAGCCTCAATACTTTGCTTTTAACACTTCAACAGAAATGTTTTCAGTGATGTCAGTTTGGGTTAGGCTACCAACCCTTCCATTGCAGTTTTGGCTTGCTTCTAGCTTGGAGGTTATTGATAATGCTCTGGGAAATTTTATATCTATCTCTCAAAAATGGTTGCTTGCTCTCATCCTACCTTTGCTTGCCTTCATGTTGAAATGGATATTTTAATGGATCTCCTGACAAAGAATTGGCCTAAAGTGGAAAACCAAAATTGGAAGCAGATGTTTGACTATGAGAGGGTGATTTTTAGATGCCAAAGTTGTTTTAGCCTTTGTCATCAATCTAATGCTTGTACAAGATCTAAGTGTAATAATCCCTGTCAAGCTTCCTAATAGAAGAATGCTAAGCCTCACCGTCAAGGGGAAAGTGCCTTGGTAGGGCCTCCCTTGCACCCTTGTCCTCAACACCCCAAGGGGGTGCCCACTACAGTTGTCCCTCCTGCTTTTGTTCCTTCTACATTATGGATCTTGCGTCCCCTCCGATTCCTACCTGGTGGAGCGGCCTTTGGTTTCAATGGATTTGGGTTCCCCCTCTTTCATTCAGGATGTAGACCCTATTTCCTTGGACAGTCAAAAAAGTGTAATTTTGGACACCGTTATTGAAGCCCCAAATGAGGACTGTTGTTTCTTATAGGAAATCTTATTCAAGGAAGAAGACTTCCTCTCAAATGGTTCTGAGATCTCATAAGAAGAATGATTGGTTGGTTCATAGAGTGCTAGCTAGTCTTCTTTTAGTTGTATGTGGGACTGTGTCAAAGCTATCTGAGTCGTGTTCTCATTATTTATTAAAATCCATGTTGTCCTTTTATCACGGAATACTGCTGATAGGAACAAAACAGAAATCTATACAATATCTAAATTGAGTACTATAAGACCTTACCAAAAAAAATTGTGTTGGTTGAATAGGACAAATTTCTACCATAATAAACAAAACCATGCTTCACTGAATAACATGCACAACTAGAAAGTATTCATTCTGCCCATCCACAACATCTCACAAAAATAAATAAAAATTCTACATTGATCCACCATTCTCAATCTAGCAGCCGACCAGCAGCTACCAAGCCTCTCAGTATTTCCCTTATGCATATGCATCAAGCAAGTGGATAGCCAAACACAAACCATTTGCACCCTCACATCTTCAATATTAATGGAGAGCCATGCCATCATGGACCATTTGCTTGATGGAATTGAAATTTCAGGGATAGACTTTCTAGTCCATGTCTTCAACACCCTAATCTCTCCTAAAGAGGATGAAGAGTCCTACCACCATTGTCCTCTCTCCATTCCTAGGATGCAAGTCTCAAGAACTTGAATTTTAGTGTCTTTAGCTATCAAAGAACGACCAAGGCCATGGTATTTTCTCATGGGTGCTCTCAAACCCCATAAGGTCCTAGTTTTGGCCTTTTTGGGGGCTTCAAGTATTCCTCCAAAGTTCTAATTTTCTCAACTGCGCTCACATACAACCCACCCTACACCATAACCCTCTCAGCATTGTTAATCTCAGAATTTAAAGGTCTACCCATAATTTTTGAATCCCTTGCACCACTAAAATCTCCAAAATGTGTTGAGAAAAAAAGAAGAATTGAAAAGTCTTACCTCTTTGGCAAGACTGACTTTGGAAACTTGCCATGGGCAACTTACAAAATTGAATCCTCCCTACTCCTAGTAACTAATATAAGTCTTGACTGTCGCCCACACCTTCAAACTAACCTACTGGGCATCTAGCTTGTGCTACATAAGTATCCAAAAAATACATTTCTCTTTAAACAACCAAACTTCAAACAAAACAAAGCAAAAAAAACAGAGCAGTTTTGTTAGTGTCAAAACCACCAGGCATAGCAAGTGATGGTTTGACTGCTTTCACGTCTGTCATTGCAATTTCATTTCCAATGTTCCATGGAGACTCCCCAAGGATCTAGGTGATGTCCCAAGGGTATGGGGCTTGGAGAAGGTGTGCCCTTCTTTCAAGACTAATCCACCTACTCCATTTGGTGCATAGAAATAAAAAAGGTACCTTCCACTTCCTAATGCCATTGGATAAAAACTTAAAAATGAAAAAACTAGCATGGGTAACAAAATAAAAAGCAATTTTACTTGCTGCAAACCCCAGCTTTGGAAAAAAAATGCAGAACTTAACTCTGTAAATATTAAAAAAACAATTTTCAAAAATGCAAACCCTAGCTACCATAGATTAATTTGAATTCATGTAAAACACAAATGTACATGCAAAATTACGTTTCTAAATACTTGGAAAAATTTAGAAATGTAAAACAAGTTGGAAAAAACTTGAAAAACAAACTAAGAAAGATAAACTTACATGAAAGATCTTAAAAAATCTATCAAATATCACTTCCACAATTGCCTATAATCACTACAAGAAGAGCTCAAAGGAAAATGATCACTGTGTGAGTGAGAATTGAGGATGTGGAAGGCTTATAAAAATAAAAAGAACTTGTGTATTAGGTGCATTCTACATGCAGGCTGCATTGAGCCCGTTTTTTCTTCACCTAAATCACTATACCAGCTATTGTTGCCTCCAATATTTTAAGTACATTGACAATAGCAGCAGCATTGAAATCCAGTTCATGGTTGACATGGTGTTGAGGCATTTAATTAGGAGAAGGGGCTGAAAGTGGGATGGAAGGCCCAACACAAGGGTTTCCCCAAACCCAAAGTTGATAATGGCAAAGTAAAGGTCTTCCTCTACATAATGTTCAATAGGAATGTGTTGTCTTCATTTTTTATGGTGTCCTATTTAAAAAAAAACATTTGTATTGAAATGATGAAATGAATTTTCCTCAAGCGTTTTCAATGTAAAGGTCACATATTTGATCAAAATTGTAAACCTAAATCTTTCATCATAGACAGTTTGAGTTGTGTTGTTTCCAAGAGATTCTAGCTCATTTGTATCAAATTCAAATTTCTCACACTAAGTTCAATGAAGAAGTTCATTTGTCCAATTCAAGCCCAGGCACAATCGCGAAAAATTGGCAAAATTTGCAAAAACAATTAAATTTGAAAATATGTATGAACTGGTACAAATTCCTTTAATGGGAATGTTCCTGGTGATATTTCAACCAATGTGGCCATTTTTTGAGTCGTGATGCTTCACGAATTGGGAGAGATAAAAATTTCTATTTTTCACGAACAAAGTTGTAGAAACAATTAAATTTGCAATTCAAGAGTTGGGTAGATATCGCTCATTGGGTTTAATCGTATCAGTGTTATGGATAATGTGGCAAGTTTTTAGCCAAAAATATGGAGCCGATCCGAAGTTATCATGAATTCTCCATCGGTGATCTCACCAAACAATTCAATTTTTAGGATGTTTTGTTAATGGTTTTCCGCATTTTTGAAAGAGAATTAAATTCTCTCGAACCATGAAATGTTGTTTGGCTAATGTTCAATCGTTGAGTAATTGTTAATGTTGGTGGAAAGTTCGAAATTTTCTATGAATCGATGCTTTAAGAATTATTTATTTTTATGGAGTAAGTGGTTATTATTGGGAAAATTAAATTAAGTGGGAGAAATGAAAAGAAATAAAATAAATAAAAATTGTGAAAATTCACAATTTAAGCTAAAAGGAAAAAGTGGGGTTGTGAAAATTCACAACCCATGTCAAGCCAAAATTGGGTTGTGAAAGTTCACAACCCAATTTTAGTTACTCTTTTTCCACTAAAACTGGCAAAGTTATTAATAAAACATAAAAGTAAGCTTTTGCATGAGATGAAACTGTAGTTAAACTCACAGAGAAATTTTTTCCATGCCAATAAATATGCAGCTCATAGAGGCAGCATGTGAAAGCATGGTAAGAAGTTTTAATTGTTTCGCAAGCTGCACGCACGGTATGACTACATGATATGCGTATATGGATTTGTTAACAAGTCTTCAAAAACTTTCAAACAAATGCAATTGGCAGGCGTATTCTTTGCTATCTTCCAATCTATGCCAAAGTGGGAGCATTGAATAAGGGTTTTAAGTATCCATCGAGGCATCAAGTATAGAGGAAATTGATTCACAAGCTACATGCATGCTATGACTACATGATATGCGTCTATGGACTTGTTAACAAGTCTTCAAAAACTTCCAAACAAATGCAACTGGCAGGTGTATTCTTTGCTATCCTCCAATCTATGCCAAAGTGGGAGCATTGAATAAGGGTTTTAAGCATCCATTGAGGCATCAAGTATAGAGGAAATTTGTTTAGGTTTTGTCTTAGTTGCAAGTGCACTAGTATACCTGCAAGCAAAATCTGGAAGCACTCACAAATACATTAAACATCTAATAAAATGCCTCAAAGAAAGTTGCCCATTGACTTGCATATAGAATGTGGAAGCATGCAACAAACACGTAAATTGTTCGATAGAATGCCTAAAAGAGACATCACCTCATGGAATGCAATGCTTGCTAGATATATAGAATGCATTTGTTGAAGAGGTTGTAGAAACTTATAATTCAATCGGTAGGTGCCAAGCCAAAATCCACAACCTTTGCTAACTTCCTCTACCTGCGCCATACATCTGAGAGTCGTGGAACAAAGCATAGTCATCCATTGAAGCATAAAGGGATATTGGCAGTTGTAGCTCCTTCGTCATAGACATGCATGCAAAGATGGGAAGCATAGACCAACTGCAAATACAGAAGCATAGCCTAGGCACGTGAGCTCTTTGAAAAAAAGCTTTGAATTATTCCAACCTCACGTAGCAAGGTAGGAACAAATGGATTTGTTAAAAAGACTTTAGAAACCTTCAAATAATGGGCATGACACCAAAACTTCACAGTCTTTTCCAATATCCAACAACTTATAATGGCTTGTGAGCTATTTAAAGGAGTATGACTATGTAGCCATGAATCTATGGTAACACAAAATCTTTAGAGGTTTCAAGTAAACTGTAGACCCATGCATCTGTCTTCTCTGCTCATGCAAGACATGCAAAGAGCCTTGAAATCGCTGTAAAGAACCGGACCAAATTTTTTCCGATTTTTGAATGCAATTACAACATACAAAAGGCACCCGTTAGGGTTAGATAAATCAAACCAGCAGTTACAATATAACTCTTTGCCAAGAATGCGCACTCAATCTCAACAAGAGAGAGGCTGTCATATGGCAAGAGGATCGTCAGTACAATAAATCAGAACTGCAACTGAAAGTAACTCAACACCAAGTATGTGCTACTCAAACTAGAATGGAATGAGGCGACCATATGATGGAGATTTAAAGAAATACAAATGCAACTTCGAAATAAACTCAACACCCAGAATGTGCTTTCAAACCCGGAGTGGGAAGGGAGCTACCATAGGGCGGAGATGTAAGATATTACAATGCAATTCAACTGTAGATAGGCGGCATGCCAGCCTCTTCCACTTATCCAGTGGACATTACAAGCATGATAAAGCAAGACTAAGAGAAATGCTGACAGTACTACTGTGCAGCTTACAATATATTGAAGAATGCCTGCAAGATCAAGGATTAGAACTCCGTAAAGTGCTGCAATAGTAAATATGTCATCCAATAGATCAAATATGAATTCCTAACACCCACCCTTCACTCATACACAATTTTCTCAAGTCTGATATGACAGACCAACAACATGAATATCAGAACTAGCAACACAAAATCCTCTCAAAATGCTCATAACTCATTCATTTCTAACCCAAACGACTTCAAATTTGATGCAATAGACCTTCAAAATGATGGCGCCTAGTTTAGTAATGAGAAAGGGCAGCTAAAAGTGGCTAATAATTAATGTCACGGATCCCAAAGCACTCCAGAAAGGGCGCCCTACAAAGAATGACGAATTTGCTTTATAAAATCATAAGCTTCATATTAAAATCTGCAAATATTCAAGAAGGGTCGCTTCCAACAGAGAAAACCAATGAGACAATACCCATAACAACTCTTTTTGTATTTTTTGATTTATGAGTGAAACTATAGATTCAGCCCTGTTATCAGCAACTCTAGAAAATGACATAAAATGCAATAAACTGAACTACATAAGTAAACCCAAACTACAAATGCAAACCTCACTACAAAATGTCACTCAAACAAGCAAACCTCTCCACTAGGTGCTATCTCTCAAGCACGAAGTCGAGCCAAGGCTAGGAGGCATTCATTCCTCGAAGCAATCCTGTTACCATTTCGGCAGCATAACAATATAGAAGTCATAAGATGTCTAAATGAAGACCCAAAGCTCCCTTTTATAATTTTGAGAGGACCCTCCGGAAGCTTCTAGAAAGAAACCCTAATTTTCAATTTTGTAACTATCTTCTTTTCCCTCCAATTTGGGCGCCCCCTTTCATGAAGTTAATATTTCTTTATTTTAAAATCTTTTCCTTCATAAAAAGGCGTCCTTTTCTCCAAGTAATATTTTTTGACTTTAGAAATATAAAATATTTCTTTCATGAGACAATACCCCTCAAGGTCCCCTTCTTTAAAACAACTTAAAGTCATAATACTAGGACAAGGGGTTATTTTATAAAATAAAACATTATTGTCTTTAAAATACTTATTCCTCCAAAATGAACCCCTTACGCCAAAATTCAGAATTACCCAATGAACTGCTAGAAGAGGAAAGTTGACTGAGCTGGTGCTGATTGGACCACTGCCAAAAATAGAATTTACTAAAAATAGTAAATTCGGAAAGTTGCTCGGAATGCAATGCATGCGCCACCATTGCGAAGCTCTCTGAAAACCCAGAAGGAATCCAGAATCCGAACACCCAAACTCCAACAAACAAAACCCTGAATCTTCAAGAGAACCCGCCAAACAGTCGAAAACCCTAATTCTGCCTCTGACTAGCCGACAGCACCCTGGGGATAGGCCATCAATCACTGAGAAGTGCAGTGCTAAAAACGGGGACATTACAGTCCGCCCTTCCCAAAATTGCTTGTCCTCAAGCAATACCATCATAACTCCCGAAAAATTAAGATTGATCCATACCAAAACAAGTATGATCCCAGGTTCCCAAATCCATCTCAGGAAGGACCCACTATGCCACTGCTGCACTACTCTGATCACATCAGTAAAATCATCATGCCAATGCTGCACTAACCTCCCTTGTAACTCCAAAGTATTACTGTCCATGACACTCAAACTGAAAAATCTTAAAGGACTGAGACCAGCTTCATGCGACGTCTCATGTCCAAGAGGCCCAAAGTCAACAGTATCAACCATACCACTGTCAACCACAATGGATAGGCTGCTCAACTCAAAATCAAACTCCTCAACATACCTCCACATTGTAACAAACAAAGCCCTGATGGAAAAAATGATATCTTCAAATCTTCTTGCAAAGAGGAAAGCAATCCTTTGCAAGAGCTCAACAAATTCAGCCTCATGTCTTCTCCTGGAGCTACTATGCATCAACTGAATTATACCGACACCACCATGAAGACTTCTACTCACTCTTACTGTTCCAACTCCAAGAGTCTCAGAAGGGAAAGCCAAAACATGTGGAAGTTCGTTGTCCAAAACCAATATAGTAAAGAAACTATCAAAATTTGCTTCACAAACCTCCATAGGATGAACTCCAACAGTAGAATAGGTGCGAAGGAACAAATAATCTCTGCTGTTCAAGGCCGAAGTCAGCGAAGTGCAATCTGATTTTAGTACCTCACACAAGAAAAAACAGCAGCACCAAAGAAATTCCCAAGTGTGAGTGTATGATATGAGCATAGAGTTGCAAGGTAACACCTCAAAAATGGCCGGAAAACAAACTAGAGCAATCTCCAACTGAAAACTACCACCTCGTTGGCAAGTGGTGATGGGAAAACTCTCCCAAACGAGAGTAACTCCACAAGTAACAGGGCTGGTCTGCCTCCAACCAGCAAGCTCGAGTCTCAAAATCTGCTCTTGTCTTAGCCAAGGATCAACGCCAAGAGCAACCAATTGTTCCTCTTTCCAATCCATACTCAAAACTTCTCTCCAATCCATTTGTCGATGAACAAACGGAACCAACAAGGGGCTGGTAAAGAAAGTAACATCATTAATACTGAAATTTTGATCCTTATCCTTCCAAAAGTCCTTCTTTCCACAAGTAATAAGCTCTATCAACCCATATTGAGAATCCCAAGCATGGATACCCAACTGAAAGTGATTTCCAACATACTGAAAAGAAAACTCAACACATTCCCAAATGCTAATAAGGATCAAGTGCATACTGAAGAGATTGATGCCTCCGCTAGTGAACCTTTGAAGCCTATCCATGAAAGCTTCAACAACATTGGAGCATGAACTATTAAATGACCTCAAATCCAAATCCAAAAATAGACCAATATGTGCCAAGGTATTGTTCAACCAAAGGGATGGATTGACAAGCATGCAAACACCAAGTTCTGGTCCATCTTTATTCCCTTCTTCATGAGTAACAAGACTAAAATCTTCGCTTCTTGCTGCTGTACTGAAGTTACCAGCAGCTACCAAATCTTGCCTTGTTAACACCTTGGTGTCGAAGATGTTGAAATCTCCTCGAATCAACACTTCCCATGTATAGACTTCATCCTCAAATCCACTTATGCATTCATTACTAATCAACAGACATGACACTTCCTCATGGAGTGATATCGAAGCATCCAAGCACTGGAAACCAAACTCAGTTTCATTCTCCATTTCATCCTCTACTTCATAGAGAGGATTATCATAACTTTTCTCATCACCTTCTTGAAAAAGAGGATTGTCATAAACTTGAAAGTCATTCCTTTCATCTTGCTGCTCCAAATCTGCACATGCAACCTTTGATTTTCTTGTGAAACCTTCAAGATCAAACTCCTCTTGAAGACTATCAATCTCATCAATTACTTGCTTGATTTCTCCAGCTCTTCGTGCATCCTCTTGCTCCTTGAAAAGTTTGAAATCTGCAAACTGATCTTCAACCTTTCTTAGAGCCAACTGAGTTTCTTTCAACTTGTCCTTTGTTGATTTAAGCTCCAAAGTGAGCTCATCAACCATACTCTCCCTTTCTTCGAAAACAATGAAGGCCTTCTTTGCAGATTCAACGGCATGATCTCTATCTTCAATCAAGCCTATGTACTCGGATTTCATGGTCTCCAAGGAATCTTTGATTAGTTGCAATTTAGGAAGAGCAACTTCATCCTTAACTCCACTTTGTCTCTCTTCAAATTGAGCCTTCCAATAGAGATCATCAACCAAATTGTGTGTGCGATCAAATAGGGATAGCGCTTGCACTTCTTTTTCAAAAGATACCTTGCATTGATCTTTCCACTCATGAACATGCATAGATGGTGAACTGCTGATAGGCTGCAACTGAAAATCAGAACTTTGTTTTTCATCTTTGCTACCCTCATAGCTGCTCCAAGACTCCTTTCCTTCACCACCTACTAGCTGAAATTGCTCAATATCACAAAGAGAATTAGACTCCACAAATTCTTCAATCCAATGCTTACAACCAGCTTCAAGCATTGATAAATTGGATTTGTGTTTAGGAACTCCATCAAACTTTCCATCGTCAAGAGCCATATGATCTTCAAGCTCCACTTCCACCTCACTATCTTCATGATCAAAGTTTATGGCAGCCCCCTCATAGCTTGCAAAGCAATCAGAATTTTGAACTTCATCAGGATCAAAGGGAAACTCATCCCACACAATTTCTTTGTCATCACTAAATGCCTTCACTCCTGGATCCCAAGTGCTAGAGGATTGATTGTTTTGATCAAAAGGAAAGTGCTCTTTGTGCTTCTCTTGGAGGGTTGACTCTTTGAATAGGTCACCACCCAACTCACTTAAACTGATATCTTCATACATACCTCCCTTCAATGGCTTGGTTTGAAGATCAAACCCAAAACCACCCTTGACACTGTCACTATAATGAAGTAAAGAATCTTTAGTGCTAGCTGTTTGGGAAATTTTATCATCTATATCTTCAATGAACCCATCATCTATAGGTATTTTTCTGATCTCATCATGAATAGTCATATGTATGCCAAAAAGGTCTTCTTGATCACTTGTCATAACTTCATCTTGTGAAAACTCTTGAGCTTTTTGGCCAGCAACATAGAAAGAATTATCCATCACCACATCCTCAACAAATGGAGGCATAAACACTACGGCATCTTTACCAATGATATCATTATGGTAATGATCAAAAGCTGGTTCAAGGACACCACTAGTATTCTCCTCATCAATGCACTCATCCCATACAATAGTTCTACCAACATCTTCTGTGAAGCCCTTAGTATCAAAACCTTCATGGGATAAATCCAAATTAGGATTCAAGTCTGCTGCTATATTCTTTTCACCGAACTGATCTTTGTCACTTGCTATCACATGCAAGTCTAGGGGGGTATTATGGGGCTCTCCCACACACTCCTCAACTGTCAAGGTTTCTATATCAAACTTACGATCATTTTGAGGTGACATGTGCACCTTGCTTGTGCCACCTTCAATATTAGTTGACTGATTTTTCTCTTCGTCATGTTCATTTGTGGGCTGCAATCCACAAACAGGCACTTCTTCTTCCTTCATTGCACCTGCAACCATGGCATGTTCTGCTTCCTTCTTAATCATTTTCTTGATGTAGTTGACCATAGCCCGCTTTCCAGGGTGATAAATCACCACACAATCCAAAAAGGTATCAAATGAAACATTGTTCTTAAACTCCTCTGTCATGCTCTGATAATCTTTATGGAGTTTGGCAGCCTCATGTTCACATTTCTTCTTGAACTGGCATTCTTTAGAAACCCCAATCAAATCAGACTTCTCAGACTTAGCATAAATCTTTCTGATTCCACACCTTAACTCAGGATCCTTCAATAGCGTACACAGATCATGCATTAACTCAGGTAGAGACTTCTCTGTAGTCATCTTTCTCTGTTCGTAGTGTCTGGTATCTCTGTCACTCATCTAACAATTAAATCATTAATTACTTTCACAGGATGGCAGGAACTTCTGCTCTGATACCACTGTAAAGAACCGGACCAAATTTTTTCCGATTTTTGAATGCAATTACAACATACAAAAGGCACCCGTTAGGGTTAGATAAATCAAACCAGCAGTTACAATATAACTCTTTGCCAAGAATGCGCACTCAATCTCAACAAGAGAGAGGCTGTCATATGGCAAGAGGATCGTCAGTACAATAAATCAGAACTGCAACTGAAAGTAACTCAACGCCAAGTATGTGCTACTCAAAGCAGAATGGAATGAGGCGACCATATGATGGAGATTTAAAGAAATACAAATGCAACTTCGAAATAAACTCAACACCCAGAATGTGCTTTCAAACCCGGAGTGGGAATGGAGCTACCATAGGGCGGAGATGTAAGATATTACAATGCAATTCAACTGTAGATAGGCGGCAAGCCAGCCTCTTCCACTTATCTAGTGGGCATTACAAGCATGATAAAGCAAGACTAAGAGAAATGCTGACAGTACTACTGTGCAGCTTACAATATATTGAAGAATGCCTGCAAGATCAAGGATTAGAACTCCGTAAAGTGTTGCAATAGTAAATATGTCATCCAATAGATCAAATATGAATTCCTAACACCCACCCTTCACTCATACACAATTTTCTCAAGTCTGATATGACAGACCAGCAACATGAATATCAGAACCAGCAACACAGAATCCTCTCAAAATGCTCATAACTCACTCATTTCTAACCCAAACGACTTCAAATTTGATGCAATAGACCTTCAAAATGATGGCGCCTAGTTTAGTAATGAGAAAGGGCAGCTAAAAGTGGCTAATAATTAATGGCACGGATCCCAAAGCACTCCAGAAAGGGCGCCCTACAAAGAATGACGAATTTGCTTTATAAAATCATAAGCTTCATATTAAAATCTGCAAATATTCAAGAAGGGTCGCTTCCAACAGAGAAAACCAATGAGACAATACCCAGAACAACTCTTTTTGTATTTTTTGATTTATGAGTGAAACTATAGATTCAGCCCTGTTATCAGCAACTCTAGAAAATGACATAAAATGCAATAAACTGAACTACATAAGTAAACCCAAACTACAAATGCAAACCTCACTACAAAATGTCACTCAAACAAGCAAACCTCTCCACTAGGTGCTATCTCTCAAGCACGAAGTCGAGCCAAGGCTAGGAGGCATTCATTCCTCGAAGCAATCCTGTTACCATTTCGGCAGCATAACAATATAGAAGTCATAAGATGTCTAAATGAAGACCCAAAGCTCCCTTTTATAATTTTGAGAGGACCCTCCGGAAGCTTCTAGAAAGAAACCCTAATTTTCAATTTTGTAACTATCTTCTTTTCCCTCCAATTTGGGCGCCCCCTTTCATGAAGTTAATATTTCTTTATTTTAAAATCTTTTCCTTCATAAAAAGGCGTCCTTTTCTCCAAGTAATATTTTTTGACTTTAGAAATATAAAATATTTCCTTCATGAGACAATACCCCTCAAGGTCCCCTTCTTTAAAACAACTTAAAGTCATAATACTAGGACAAGGGGTTATTTTATAAAATAAAACATTATTGTCTTTAAAATACTTATTCCTCCAAAATGAACCCCTTACGCCAAAATTCAGAATTACCCAATGAACTGCCAGAAGAGGAAAGTTGACTGAGCTGGTGCTGACTGGACCACTGCCAAAAATAGAATTTACTAAAAATAGTAAATTCGGAAAGTTGCTCGGAATGCAATGCATGCGCCACCATTGCGAAGCTCTCTGAAAACCCAAAAGGAATCCAGAATCCGAACACCCAAACTCCAACAAACAAAACCCTGAATCTTCAAGAGAACCCGCCAAACAGTCGAAAACCCTAATTCTGCCTCTGACTAGCCGACAGCACCCTGGGGATAGGCCATCAATCACTGAGAAGTGCAGTGCTAAAAACGGGGACATTACAATCGCGCCTGGGTATCTATTAAAGCATGAAGAATATAAGATTTGTCTTAGTTGCAAGTGCTCAGCTAGTACAGAGTATGGAGGTATAAACTAGGCACATGAACTCTTATGGGAGCTTTGAAATAAGGTATGGACATTCATCTGAGCACCCATTTGAGGGAAGATAAGTATTCCAGTTGAAAATGATACCATATACATGCATGCAAAACATGGAAGTATAAATAGGCATGCACGAAGAATTGCAACCTCGTGAGATGAAATAAATGTAGGTTATGTATAGTATGGTCTTGTTGAAAAGATTTTGAAAGCTTTTGCAGTGATGTGAGGAGAATTGTTAGGCATTCTGTTTTGAATTCATAGATGAAGATATTGATGGTTTGATGAGTACTTCATAGAAAATTCATGTTGTGAATGAAATAATTGCATGGTGTTCACATATATAAAGATTCTTTGCAAGGGAATTTCTAATTTTTGAAGACAAATTGATCAAGTAGCATCATTCTTATTCACAATCATGAAGTAAAAATATCAAGGGTATGAGTTGATGTCAGTGCTAGAAAGTACACTTCTTGAGATCATGGATACAAAGTTGTGTCATATCAGCCTACAGGACTTCTAGAAGACTATGGAAGAGGGGAAAAGATCACCATTGTCTCAGAAGATATTCGAGAGTGGATTGGCTCACACTGTTGGCTTTCCGATATTAGTTCAATGCCTGGATTTAGTTTTGGAATGTATGAAAGGTTATAATCTTGAAACGAAGGAGGTCAAGACTATTGATGATAAGCTAGTGGCTAAGTTGGATGGCATTCCAATTGGGATTGTTTTTATATTGCCTCTCAGAGACCACTTTACAAGTATAGACAAAGGAATTGCACAAAAACACTTCGCCAAGAAGAAGAATGAATGTCTCCACACCATGGCGAGGAATTGGTTACAAGTACCAAAGGAAGAAAAATATCAATTGCCAAAGGTTCTACATAGGTCAATCTTCATCGAAGAAGTCTCAAATATGATTGTTTTGCTTCCCAAGTTGATGGGGAATGAAAGTTCAAGTGAGTTCGAAAAATGGATGTACCTTTTCATAATTATCATATGTGTAGGAAACCAATGTATTGATTGGGGAGGCATTAGTAGTGATAATCTACATAATTAGTTGACTTGTTTTGAAGAGAATCAACACTTCTACATGACATCTTATCTCTTCTATGCAATCACTAGTATGAAGACATGGCCAGGTCTTGACACCCTAAATATAACAATGAAAACCAATAGCAAGGACTAACAACTTACTTCTCAAGTGTTAACATCAATGACAACCAACAATTAGTGTTGACATCAATGACAACAATTGCCAACAAACTCCTTGGTGTTGACATCAATGACAATAACTGCCAACACAAGCATGATAGGGTTTTTGGTGAGATCCCTCTAGGAAGACCTCCAGATAGAGGTTTTGAGCACACCATCGAATTAGAAGGGGCCAAACCATTATTACTACTCCTTATAGGCATTCAAAGAAGTTCAAAGATGAAATAGAGAAGGCCATTAAGGAGTTGTTAGATATAAGTCATATCAGACCCAATTCTAGTCCATTTGCTTCTTCAATGGTCTTTGTAAAGAAGGACAAAACCATGAGAATGTGTATTGACTAGCAGGCCCTAAATAAGAAAACTATTAAAAATAGATATCCTATCCCCAGGATCGATGAGTTGTTAGACGAATTGCATGGGGCAGTATACTTTTCAAAGACTTTCGATTGGGATATCATCAAATCAGGGTCAGGGAGCAGGATATACATAAGACGACATTCAAGTGCCATTATGGACACTATGAGTTCCTGGACATGCCATTTGGGTTGACCAGCGGTCCCTCCACATTCCACTCCTACATGAACCACATCTTCAACAAGCAACTATGAAAGTTTCTCTTAGTATTCTTTGATGATCTCATTTATAACAGGACGTGGGATGAGCACCTGAGACAGTTAGATGAGGTGTTGGGTGTCATAGAGGAGAAATCATTATATGCTAAGGCATCTAAATGCGAGTTCGGCATGACAGAGATTCTTTGTTTGGGTCATGTGATCAATGCTTAGGTTGTGCAAGTGCATCAGGAGAAAATACAGACAATTTTGGATTGGCCACCACCCAGGACACTGTGTGGATTCTTTGGTCTATGCAATTATTATAAACGCTTTGTTAAGGGGTTTTCACGGTTGGGTGCACCCCTAATAGACCTCACAAAGAAAGGGGCATTTACATGGACGGGTGAGTCTCAGTAGACATTTGACAGACTCAAGGAGGTAATGAGCACCTGTCTAGTATTGGCACTACCTGATTTCACTCAACCCTTTGTGATTGAGTGTGATGCTTCGAGTGAGGGTATAGAAGTCGTCCTGATGTAGAACAAGCATCCAATAGCATATGAGAGTCGAAAGCTCAGGGAACCAGAGAGAATCTATTCCATCTAAGACAAGGAGATGCTCGCCATTATGCATGCTTTGGCAAAGTTCATACAATATTTGGTAGGTGGGAGATTTGTGGTTAGGACCAACCACAACAGTTTGAAATATTTCCTGGAACAAAAGGATCTAAATGAGAAATAGAAAAAGTGGGTTAGGAAGATACAGGCCTACGATTTTGGCATTGAATACGTCAAGGGAAAGAAAAATGTTGTTGTTGATGCCCTTTACAAGAAACCAATTGTGTGTTCTCTTACTGAGATTTCAGCTGATTGGAAGTCCCACCTCCAAGTGGAATATTCCAAGAATAAGTTTGCTTGTGAGTTGATGGATGGAAAAATTTAGGATGATAGGTACAAGGTAGTAGATGGCATTATCTATTATAAGGACAAAATATATTTAGCCCCTGATCCAAAACATAAGGAGAAGATTATAAGAGCTATTCATGATACACCATTGGCAAGACATCCTAGATATTTCAAAGCTTACAGGTGGGTTAGAGAGAGGTTCTCGTGGAAGGGCCTCAAAGATGATGTTTTGCGGCATGTGAGGGAATGCATGACTTGTCAACAGAACAAGTCAAAGCACACTCACCCAACAGGGTTACTTTAGTCGTTGCCCATTCTGGAACAGAAGTGGGAGAGTGTGTCAATGGATTTCATTACAAGTCTATTGAAGGTGCATGGCAAGGATTGCAATTTTGTAGTTGTAGATCGGTTGACTGAATTTGCTCACTTCTACGCCATTTCATCGAAGTATAAGGCATTGTAGGTGGCAAAGTTGTTTTCAGGGAGGTGTTTAGACTCCATGGGTTGCCAAAGAACATTGTTAGTGACCGGGAAAACAGATTTCTCAATGCATTTCGGTAAAAGTTGTTTAGGCTAGCTGACATAGAGTTGACCCCTAGTACCAGTTACCACCCTCAGACGGATGGTCAAACGGAGACTGTGAACAAATGGGTTGAGGGGTATCTACATAACTACGTCTCAGGTCAATTTAAGGCATGGATTAAGTGGTTACATCTAGGAAAGCACTGTTATAATACCACTTACCATATGTCCATTGGTATGACACCATTTCAAGCACTATATGGGTATGATGCTCCTTCATTTGTGGATTTGGTGTTTGGGGATAGTAGGGCTCCCAAAGCCAAAAATTGGATACAGGAGAGCCAAGATATCCTTAAGGCCCTTAAGGATAATTTGTAGGTTGCCCAGAATCAGTAGAAGACTTATGCGGATAGACATAGGGTTGAGCGCAACTTTGAGGTAGGAGACTTGGTCTTCTTGAGATTGCAGCCCTATAGATAGTCTTTCATTGAAGAAAAGTAGTGCAAAAAAGTCGAAACTATGCTTTTATGGTTCCTCTAGAATAATCAGGCATGTTGGGGAAGTAGCTTATAAGCTTGAGTTGCTCGAGAATAGTAAGATTCACAATGTTTTTCATGTATCGTACCTCAAGAAGGCATTGGGTCAGCAAGCTACTTCTTCAGCAGAGTTACCCCCGTTGGATGAGAGGCAGTTGGTTTTGGTTCCCAACGAGATATTGGATGTCAAGGAGAGGAGGTTGAGAAGCAGAGTGATCAGAGAATATCTTATCAAGTGGAGAGACTTGCCCGTAGAGAATGCAATGTGGGAAGGAGATCAGATTTTGCAGCATCCTAATTTGCAATTGCTTGAGGGCAAGCAATTTCGAGAAGGGAGGACTGTAATGTCCCTTTCCCAATGATCGCTCTAAGAGGACTTAATAGCCTAATTTATTCTTGTAGGCTATAGTCGAATAAAGGGAATTGATTAATTTAATTATTTAATGTTGCCTAAAAGTACATTAATAAGGTAATATTAAATAATTAGATTAAATGGTGTTATAAAATGACAGTGGGATAATATTAAAAAGGTACTTTATAAAGTCACTTTATAATAAGAGATTTTATTATTTGAGTGAAAAATGTTCAAGGTGTATATAAAGTGGAGTTGAGTGCTCATTTGTGTTATGCTTGATTATTTTCTCTATTTGGTGATTTGAGGATCTTTTCGAAATTCTTGGCTTTGAGACAAAAACCCTAGGGTGATTGAGTTCAATGGTGAGACTAATCCACCCTAGCTGGTCAGTTGGAGAGATCGCATAGGTCTTTCACAGTGTTCATTGCAAATTTGTGAGGTCTCCTTCGGAGACAAATTTGCGAAATATCGATAAATATTTCTTGCACAATTTGGAGGTTGAAGATATCATTTGGGTTGGATGAATTGTGTGGGGGTGATCATCTTGTTGAATGAATGCAATGGTTATCATTCCAGGTTGGGCGTTTGAACTTAGGGAAACCATGGCTATTCATATACCTACACAGTTGTCATTCCTTTGTAATTTCCCCTTTGCAGTCCTAAGTGTATCAACAATCGTTAGCCTATTTCTAGAGTCCCATAGGATAAACGGAGGAGTTCAAGGGATTCCAAGGTTCTTAGAGGGTTTGTGTCAACACTTTTCAAAGGTGTATGCAAATGAGTTTTTTGGGTTTTTCTGGGTTTTCTCTAATCCTTGGTGGGCAGTATTGCTATTTTTAGCAATGTCTATTTTTAGCACTTACTAGTTTTAGTAAGTTTCAGTGCATCTCAATTTGGGATATTTTGGTGTTTGGATACACTTACTATTTTTAGCAATTTGTTATTTTTAGTAAGTGTTATTTTGGGCAACTGGTCTTGGCAGCACTTCAGTGCAGAGTTTCCAGTTTTGGCAGTGGTTAGCAGTTTCAGTTTGGCGAGCTCTAATATTTTTGGCATATTATTCATCCACCATCACTTAAGTCTTTGAAAAGTAATATTATGACTTAATTTATAAAAGTTCAAATAAGTCCTCTTTGTACCCTTGTGCCTAGACTTGGTGACTTTAAGTTGTTTTTTAAAAAGGGGAACTTGCATTACTCTAGTTGGATGCCTAGATGAGAGGCTTATTGAAAATATAAATAAATTAATATTCTTTTCTTGAGATGGGTGTCCCATTTGGAGGGAAAAAGAATTTCAAATTTGGAGCCCTAATTTATATATAAGCCCACCTTGTGCTCTCATTTGGGTTATGCTATTTGATGATAACGAAGTGCTGTTGGAGTGAGGATTGAATCCTTCAAGGGCTTTGGAGACGTCAACCTTCAAAGTTGCTCTAGTTTGGGAGTTGAGAGATACTCCCTAGCTGGACATGGCTGTGGCTTCATTTCAGGAGTCGCCATTGGAGCTATTGGTGATGGTTCTTCAATTTGTTTTCAGTTATGGCTTCCTTTGATGTTTTCTAGTTATGTTTTTGGTGTGACATCTGATTTGCAATACTTGGGAGAGTTTTTGGAGTGGGTTTTTGGTGATTCATGCTTGCTGGTTGCACATTCTAACCTAGGCCGAACCATCTGATTTGTTCATGCTAATTGGAGGATTGCAGACAATTTTGTGGGTATTGTTCCATTGTTTTTTGCTGACTGGGGCAACCTGATTGGTGAAGTTGCAGATTTTTTGAGGGAGAATTGGAATTTTGAGGGCTGGCCGTACAACTTGGGGTTTCGAGTGTTTGGCTGTGTGTTCATTTCTGCCCCTCTTTCCTGTCAATTTTGGACCTATTGGTGGTGTCATAACTCTTCCATGTCCATACAAACAGTTTGCAAGCATGCTATGGTGTTTGGATGACATTCTAGGAAGACATGCCAACTTCCAGCTTGCTGTTTGGAGAGTTTCAGACCTGTTGTAGGTGAATATCAAACCTGCAAATTGACCTTTCAGTCCACTTGAGGGAGTTGTGGAGTTATTGGAGTGGTATATATATTGATATCTTTCACTAGGGCAGATCCTTGACATGTTTGGTGTGCACTTTGAGTGGTTTGATTGGCTGGTTGTAACATGACAGCACTGTACTTTCCATATCAGACCTGAAACAATTGCATTTTAGACCTTATTCAGATTCTTAGGTGCCAACATTGAGGTATACTTGTTCTATTCTTGCAAGGGGAATTCATTTATGTTGTTGGGTTTCATTTAGGGCATCTCATTTCAGTTGGGTTGATTGTATTGGGGTGTTATTTCATATCTCTATCTCATGAACAACTGGATTGTACTTGTTAGTATCATTTGTATTGAGCTTATATTGCAACGCTGATTTGGTAGTACCGTTCAGTGATTTAGCTCTTGTTTGGTTTGATGCTAACCCCACTAAATAAGTGGCATTCCCGCTGAATAAGTGGATGAACTCTCTTTGGTTTCATGTTATGCTTGCTACATAAGCGGAGGATCTTTTCTTTATTTGCTTTGGTCAGCTAGCCGCTAGATGCTTTCTTTGCTAGTTGTAAATTCCCGTTGAATAAGCAAATGTTTCCTTTCATGTTTTGGAGGTTTCATAATTACCCCACTGAACAAGTGGTTTACTTCAAAAGCATTTCATTGTAAGCCTTGCCACCGTATGCTTTCACTATAATATCCCCTTCCTAGTCAATTCAAGTGGCGGATCGTTAGACTATTCTACTAGTCCCCATAGGCTAATGTGTGTTGTTTAGGGGCCTCTGAAGGCATTTTGTCCTATGGTTTGGCAATAGTCAGTGGCCAGTTGGGTTCCAACTGTTATTATGAGCATAATGCCATTTTTTGGTGTGATTTCAAGGTGATTTCCAGTACTTATTGTTTTTATTAAGTCAATTTCAAGCACCAGTGGGCTAGTGGTCAATGTTGCTATTTTTAGCAGTGTCATTGGGTGTCAATTTCAATGTTCTGGCACGGATCAGTATTTGTATTTTAAATAATGGAAAATTATTAAAGTTGAATTAAATATTTAACTTTCATTATTTGAAAAAGGCCCATGGGGAGTTATAAGTCGTTTTAAAAAGGGGCCAAGTTATCTTCGTAGAGTTGGGCACCCAAATTGGAGACTTAATGAAGTCTCAAAAAATCAAATAAAATATTATCTCAAATTGGTGTGTGGAATTTGGGAAGGATATTTAAGACCTTTTGAGGCTCTTTTTGCCATTCATGCTTGGTTGATATCTTTGTTATTTTGGTTGGAGGAGCTGGTTCTTCTTCTACTAGGGTTTGTGGAGGCGAAAACCCTCATAGGCAATATTCTCTATGCTATTGGAAGGCAGTCTGGAAAATTCTTAGTAATTTCACTTCAAGAATCATAGTTGAGCTTCATTGCACATTGAAATTCACAGTTTGGGCACCAGAGATACATTTCAGATTTGATAGAACATATTGTAGAGCAGATTTGAATACATCAACGGCAGATTTGAGGAGTTTTAAGTGCTTTCCTTGCTGTCCGTACCATCTTCCCAGGGTGGTGGTCATACACTTCGGAGGGAGATTTGATCATTAGGAAAGACGGATAGGGTTTTTGGAGGTTGTATTGCATCATTTGAGGTCGTCTAAGGCTGGAGAGCATTGTTCTTACAACATTTCTACCATTGGAGGTGTCTTCTGCAGATGGCATCCATTTTAGAGGGTTTCAAAGCTTATTTCTCCTATAAAATCCAAATTTGTAACTCCCAAATTTTTTGGGTATTGTTGATTTAGATATTGGGGGATATTTTAAGAACTGGGTTGTCAATATTTTGATGAAAAACTAAGTATTTAAGCTTGTGGAAAAATCTGGAATTTTTTGCTGTGAATCCTCTATGTTATGTTCAGTTTTGAGTTGAAAGTTTAATTGCAATATCTTCTATTTTGCTGCAATATATTGTTGTATGAAACATTGCAAAAACATCTCAAAACACTCATAGAAAAACAAAAAAAACAAGTGCAAAACAAGGTTGCATATTATAGTGGTATCAAAGCAATGTATCCTACCATCCTGAAGGGGTTTGATGACATAGCTTTTCATGAGTCGAGAATACATTGAATACATCGTTTACAGGAGAGGAGGATATAGGGGAGCTAAGAATTTGTCTGATTCTGGTTCTGAAGAAGAGGTAGAAATGGGTGACAGAGATAGGGATAACAGGGGTAACGAGGAACCAAGTACCCATGATATGCTTAATGATATGATGAGAGGGCAGCAAGAGTTTCAGCAAGGGTTACAATAGACCTTGGCACAAATGACAGCCCTATTGACACAACATATGGCAGGGAACAACAATAATAATAATGGCAACAATGGGGGAAACAACAACAATGGCACTAATAATGGGAATAATGGATATTCTGTGAACAACAGACCTATTGGTCAGCATACTAGGACAGCTTCTTCTAGGCCTCTTATGCCTACCTTTCCACCTAGAGTCCAACCCCAAGTTGGAAATGAACCCAACTTCAATTATTTACACGATGATTTCTTACAAGATTGGAGGGATTCAAATCCAGAGATCCGTGTAGAGATGTCTTTCAAAGACTATTGTGACCTTAGAATGAAACACAAACCTCACAAGGGTGGAAGAGCACATAACCATGATTTACAAAGGAAAGTTGGAAAACTCACAGTTCCATTTTAGGATGGCATAGGGAAAACTATTGCAAGGGCTTGGGTGCAGAAGTTAGACACTTATTTTCAACTTAATCCCATTCCAAAAGATGAGGCCATCAAATATGCCGCTATTCACTTGGATGGGATTGCTCATGAGTGGTGGCATCATGGGATGATTACCATGGGGCATGATCAAATTGATACATATGTAGAGTCCATAGAGAGGTTGATAGATAGATTTGATATGAAAGAACCCGAATTGCATTTCAAGGAGTTGGCTCAACTCAAACAATGGGGTACTATGGACCATTATGTTGCAGATTTCCAGAGACTTTCGGTGCTTGTTATAGATATCTCAGAAAGGAGATTGGTTGTTCTTTTCATTGATGGGCTTTCGGATCCCTTACATGGTTGGGTTAAGGGACTCAATCTAGCTACTTTGTAGGAAGCCGTTGAGAGGGCTAGAGATATGGAGTCTTCTACTTCCAAAAGTAAATTCCATTCCAAGGGATTTATGCATAAGAAAGATAAAGACAAGAAGCACTTTCAGCATGATTCTCATCAGCCCAAACAAGACTCAAAGAAACTTGATAATGATCAGCTTAATAAGCTTTGGAGGAAGAAATTGTGCTTCCAGTGCATGGAACCTTGGGACTTATCTCATAAGTGTGTTGGCGTTTCAATTCGCGCCTCTGGTGTGCGGATTGGAAACGGACAGCTATGCATAATTAGACTGCTCTTCAAATTAGGAGGGGAAGCTCCCTCTTTTGTTGATTATGCGTAAAAAGAAACAGTAAACTAAATTCCTATCTTTTTATCTCAGCTGAGAGCATAAGGTTTACAAAACTCTTTGCGTTGCAGCTGAAGTTTTCTTTGGTTTTGCAACTTCCACTACAACTAGGCCTAAACTTATAACGCTTCTATCTCCTCAAGTAAATTTAGAGCAAGAGGATTTAGAAGTAACAAGGAATGATTTTGGTTTACACAAAATTTAGACAAACTTGTCTCCAAAACACATTCGAAGGCTCATTGCTCTTTCAGATGCATGCTGAAATAAAGTTTATGAAAGTAAAACATCAAACGATAAACCTAATCTCAGAATTCCCTCAAAGGCTCATTGCTCTTTTGAGGTGTAGGCTGAAATAAAGATTATAAACACATAATATCAAACGATAAACTTGCTTTCAAAATTCCCTCAAAGGCTCATTGCTCTTTTGAGGTGTAGATCGAAATAAAGATTATAAAGACAACAATTTTGAAAGATCTTGAGATTTTGGATCAAAGCAAGGGTGTGCATATGATTTATTTCCTCAAACTCCAACAATGGTCACATGTTTTGGGACAGTAAATTGTATGAAGAAGACAAACATACAACCTACGATCAACCAGAAGACACTGAACAAAGTGAACAAATATTGACTTTAGCAAAGCTTGAAGGCACTAAGGCTCAGCAATTTTGTATGGTAATAATGGTTAAAATACAATGAGCAAGGTTGCTCTTATTTATAGACAAAACACAGGAGTAGGGAACCCTAAAATCTCATTGTGTTAACAATCAGTTCTTGCCAATCAGCAAGATTTATTCCTGTGTCTAAACAAAGGTAACTAATAGCTAATTGGAAAGACTACCTCAATTAACTGATTCTAAAACTAAAACTAACTCCAACTGTACAAGAGGTGTCTCCAAAGATAGACATGCATGAAAGGTGGATAGTCAGTTAACTTGGAAAAGGCGTCAAGTTTAACTGTTGTTTTAAATCCTATATTTGGAGGTGGTTGCACGTCCCAACTGGTAGTTCACTCTTCATCAACAACTTGAGCAATCAAGTCCTCCAAGAATCTATTAACTACCTCTCTGTCTGGACAGCTGATACTCTTCTGAATGATGTCATGCCTCCGTAACATCACTTCACCATCCATGATCTGAGTCTGAAACTCTCTTCCCTTTTCAATTGCTTCATCGAACTTTTTTGACATGGCTGCAACTCGAGTCAACTTGCAATCAACAGGGTCACCATTGAAACTACTACGGATGAGGTCCTAAAATTGCGTTTGTACTTCGCCAAGCTCAACGTACTCACCATCTTCATGCTGGTATTGACAAGGACTAGATGTCACCAATGTTCTTACGAACCTGAGAGCACTTGCCACCTTTTATCCACACTCAACCAATTCTACAGAGATTGTATCGTAAGCTTTTACCTTGTAGACAAGATGTTTTTTCCAAGTGAAAAGCTTGTGCTTGTTCCCCTCTGCAGTGACTGAATCATACGCCATTCTCAAGTCTGAAATGGTGATCTTATCTTGAGGCTTCCTCTCTAGTATACTTTGCTCTGATTCCTCGATTTTTGAGCGGAGGTCGTGGGCATTGTACCTCAATTGGTACAATTCTGCAAGTATGAACTAACCCCTAGTCACGAACTCTTCCACCCAGTCTCTCAAGTGTTTTCCATAAACAACCTACTGACTTAGTTGATTTTGTTCTGCGGGTAATTCCAGCATTTGTAGAAGCAAGGTGGTGACATGTGAAGTACCATGAAGGAGGTTGGAGATGTATTGCCGCAACTACTGATTTTCAGCCTTGAGGGATGCCTTGTCTTCACCATCTCTGACCACTCTTTCCTTCAACCTAATTGCTGCAACCTCAAAGAGGTTTACATCAGCTTCTCATGTACTTCTACCAAGGTTGGCTTTGACCAATTTGAAATCATTGGCCTCAACCTCATTTGCATTCTTGTCAACTAGTGACGTTGCAATCTCGATGACAATCTCGTTGTCAACAGTCTTCTCCACGTGAACTTGCTTTTTGAGCTTCTTGTCAAATGTGTCTTGGTAGACATCATCAAACTGTGCAAAGTCCAACTGGTAAGACAACTTTCTTCTCTTCCTACCCAGGATATTCTCAAGCCAAGACAAAGAGTCTCAACTAACTTCGCTAGGAGGATTAGTTCTCGTCTCACCAACTCCTGATGAGTGAGATGGTGTGGAGATGTCATGAATCGATGAATCAAGCTCCAAGTCAATGTGAATTGGAGATGGTTGTGGTGGTGATGGAATAGGAGGCTCTGCTTCTATTTTTCTTCAATTGTAGCTATGGTTGTATCCATTTGTCGGTCTTGCTGTTTTTTATCAGCAACTTTCGTCTTTTCCCTCGAATTCCTTGACATTCTGCTATTCTTTGAACCCTCTGGAGGATGAAGCATCGCTTTCACTTTGGGTTTTGATCTGGAAGTGGAAGGTAGTGTGGTGGTAATCGGTGGTGGCTTTGTGATTGGAGTGACTACCTTCCGCATCCTCTTGCTATCTAGGAAAAGCCTGTCGTGCCTTACAACTCTGCTTGTCCTTTCCTCAATGGAGGTACTCTCTTTGGCATACCAATCAACGGAACGAAGTGGTTGCAAGTCAATTTGATCTTTGAAATATGTGGGAAGTATGACTTCACCATCATCATCTGATAAACCTTTCACATCCTTTGATAAGAAATCAGCGATCTGTGGAAGAGTGAATCTGCTGTAATTGCACTTGCGCACTTCGAACTCGTCTTCACAATTAAACCAATAATCCTCCATGGTAGGTTTATGTGAAGAATTGCTACCAAGGCAAGCTGCCAAAAGACCCCAAGGGTCATATAAGCACCTTTCAATGAGAAACTTAAGTTTAAGCTTCGTCATTTCATTGCTCATTGACTTGGCGTCAGCTGCTGATTTGCATCTATCTATACCCATCACAAAAGGAAAGTTGGCAGCAGACTTGCGTTTATTACGCAGAAAGGTGTGGACTTCATGCAATTGCTATAGAAACTCCATGAATACCACCTTATTTGATGGATAACGGGGTAACATGGCTGGACTGCCTGAGAAACCATATAAGTGAATGTAGGTAAATGTGGGGAATTGGATGAACCAATCAGCCCAATCTGCCATTGCCACTTTGGCTTCTAGTGAAATGCGTATATGTAACTCGTGATCAAGGTCCCTCACTGTGTGCATCAGGAACAAGTCATTTACCCACTTGAAGTGTCATTCTGACTAAGCTACGAGAAATGCTCATGAACTGGCTGCACACTTAGAGTTCCAATGGTATTCAACCCTTTAAACTAGCCTTGAAAGGCTATCAGATATACGAGATATGAAACCATATGGAATTCGTGGGCTTTGAAGAATCTTGTCATCTAGCTATGAAGAGTGTTGTTAATCAAAGCAGGCCAGTCGTAATGTTCTTTGTTGTTGACAAGTTGAGACATGATGTAATACATCCATGGCTGAAACTTGTGCGCTTCTGCTTGACCCATGACATGGTTGAGTAGAGTGATCATGATTGCATACTCATCCCTGAATTCTCCATGTCCAACGTTCTTTGGCAAATTGTTTCGTTTTTCTTTGAGCCATCTTTTTGACATTGTTCCTTTCATGTGTTAAACGCCTTTTCGCATTCTTCAACTGACACAATCAAGTTGTGTGCACATGGTGGAATAACAAAGCACCTCTCAATGTCCCTTGGCTTGAGGCTGCAAATTACTCGCCCACCTACTGACTGGTTTTCCCGTGAAGTGGGATTGTAATGCTTTACATAAGCGATTACAAATTCAATATTCTGTGCCGAGATGGGGAAAGAGGCTACCTCAAGTAACCTGGATTGTTCAAAGTTTTGGAGTGTGATGGTGTCTACACTTGTTAGTTTGTCCAAATCAACCACCAGATGCACTTGATGCAAATCGATGTCAAGTGTTCTCACAAAATCGTGAATCAAGACTGATTTGGTCTTAAATTCAATTTGAGAGAACTGCATACTGAAAAACTAGAAGAATGACTGGGCACACGACTATACTTCAACAACTTTTTTTGCAGAGGCTAAAAATAGCTTCACCGAGAGGCACTTTTTACGAAAAATTCTAAAATGTGGATTTTGTTGAGAATATCTTTTTGAATGAACCTAGAAGGTCAGATTTTTGAAAAATGCCTTTTTTACGAACATGCAAGAACCCCTCAGAGGTAGAGGCTGAGGCTGAGGCAGTTTTTCCCAAAAAAATTGACACATGGGTTTTGTAGGCGCCTGAATGCTGAGTAGACCCAGAATGTTAGTTTTTGAAAAAGATGATTTTTTTCAAAAACCCTAAAAAATGGAGGCAGTGGGGCAACTTTTCTAAAAAAATCTGGCACGTGGGTTTTGTGGTCAATTTTGTGCTGAACAAACCTAGTTGGTTAGATCTATGAAAAGATTGATTTTTGTTGTGCATGCAAGAAAACCTAGGACAAAAATAGAAGTTGTGGGAAAAATCTTCCTATCTTGAAAAAGATTGAAAAAGAAGAGGACCCAGAACGCTAGAAGCTGAAGATTATGAACTGTTAACTCTGAAAAATTATGCCTGGAGATATGAACTCTGGAAAAACGTCCTTTTGTGCAATCTGTTCTTGAAAATACGAAGAACACTAAAAACCCTTGTTGTTTGATTCTTCAAATGCCGTAGAGAATAAAATTTTGTGTTTGGCATTTGGACTTTGGAGTCAACCTGCAAGAATAATGAATAATGACACCCAAATGCTTGATAAATATCATTTGGAGGTGGAAGCATCAGTTAAGGCATCCAAACCTTGATTGAAGAGTTATCTGGTGTGATTGGCAGTTAACTGGAAGCATTCCCCAAGTTTTGGGACGTTTGGAGGAAGAGATAGTCTTCAAAAATCTTAATTGGAGTTGACTTTGGACGCCACCTTGCTAGTGTTAGAATATTTTTGAAGAATTTCAACTTTTTTCTTGATAAATTGCCTCTGTTTGATCCTTGATCCCGGTCGTCTGATTGATCCTGCGGTTGGGCTGATAGATTCATTGCAGAGCATGATCAAATCTGAGAAGTTCTTGGAAGCTACGAAGCCTGAAAAGTGGTTCTGATGGCTCAAATTTCTAGGCGCCTTCTTGAGATAAGGTGCTTCTGTTTGCCAAAAACCAATTTTTGGATGATTTTCAAACTCCTCCAATTTGACCTCTTGTGCTTTGATTTGCAATTGTCAATGATTGATGATTCTCGTGCATTGGATGTTGAATCCATCGCGAAGCTGGAAGAATTCCAAAAAGGATGATTAGCTTTGCAAGCTCTGAAAACTGTTCTAGAAGGTTCAAATTTCTAAGCACCCCTAGCCTATAGGGGCGCTTTTGTGCTTCTGAGAAACTATTTTCACTCTGTAACGCTTGATGAAATGCTCCAGTTTGGTCTTCGTTGCCGGGAGTTTGATTGCTTCAATGTATCTGCTAACGGACTCGTCGCAAAGGTTGATCGTAACTGAGGACTTCCTGGGAGTTGTGAACTCTGAAAGCTACATCTAGTGCTCCAAAAGGTTGGGCAACTTTTGCTAGCAGGGTGCATTTTTGCTTAGTGTTGGCCAATTTTTCATGTTTCTCAACTTCATTTGACTATCAGCATTTCTCGCTTGATCTTCATTTGCGAGTGTTTAACAGGTCATATGGACTAGCAGTTGGATTCATCGCAAAGCTGGAAGGATTTTGAGAAGATCTCTTTGAGAAAACAACTATTAAAAACCTCATCTAACTACCCAAAATGCTGAGCGCCCCTGGCCAATAGGGGTGCTTTTTCTCTTTTGACTTTCAATTTATTCTCTGTTTTACGTGTCCACTCGATCAATAGCTACTGACATTCGATAGGTCTCGTGGACTGGAAAACAAATTTGTTGCGAAGTTGGGCTGAAGCCAGGAAGATTATCTGGAGATGGCTAATCCAAAAACTGACTTCTGATTGCTTTCATTTTTGAGTGCCCCTAGCCTACAAGGGCATTTTTCTCTTGACAAACTACCATTTTTTATGTTTGTTGCCTTGCACCATCTTCCGCTTAATCCTCGTTTTCCGTTGCTCGATGAATCTGTTGAACTAGTTTGGTGATCCATCGGAAAGCTTACAGAATTCTGAAGAGGATGATTGGTTTTGCAAATTTTAACTACATTTGGCCTCTTGAATTCATGGGCTCTAGAGTTAGTCATTTTCAATGATTTTCAACCTCTTCGCTCTTCACGTTCACTATGTCTTGCCTAAGATGATCGTCGTTGCTGCTAATGCAAACGTGTTCACCATTGTGATTGCTTTTATCATTTCACGTGCACAAGCATTTGAAAATTTGACTAAGACGTTGACTACAAAGGCATTTCCCTTGTGATAAGGTATTCTTTTTCCAAACTTAGTTTATTTTTTGCATTTTTCAACTTTTGAAATTCCCCTCCATTGCTGAGCATCTTTGGAGCATCTTTCGCCATAGACTCTTTTGTGCAACGTCTGAAGCTTAGATTTTGATACCTGGTATTGACCATCTACCATTGTTGACCTCGGAGGTCTTAATTTTTCTCCTGAAAAAGTGAAATAGACCCACTAGAGCAAAACTAACTTTTTTGTGATTCTGACTAGACCAATGTGATCGTGACGAAGAATAAACCAATCAAAATCATTTTGAGCAATTTCTGGAAAGATCCTATTTTTAGGGCTTTTCTAAAAATAGGGGTCTAAAACCCTAATTTCAAAATTTTCAAAATTTTGCAAGTATCTTCTTGACAATAAACCCAGAAAAACCCACTTCATTTGTCGTTCAAAAATTTCTAAGAATAGACAATTGCTATTTTCAGAGACTTTGACTTTTGTTGACTTTTGACGACAAATTTACAATATTTTATCCATTTTTATCAAAATGCCTTAATGAAGCAAAAAAATTATTTTGGGTATAACAAAGTGCAATGTGAAGACTAAATCCAAATAATTAGAGTACTTTTCTGCTGAAGAATCTGCATTAAAAAAATCAGATCAGCAGATAGATTCTGAGAATAGTGATAAGGAAAGCTCTTCGGAAGAGGAGCAAACTAGAGATGGGACCATTGCCCAACTCTCCAGTATCCAGAAAGCAATTACATTCAAGGTGAGAGGTGTTTTATAGGGGTAGTGAATCATAGCTTTGATTGACACAGGTGACACACATAACTTCATTGACAAGAAGTTTGTGCTAGGAGAGGTCTAAAGACAGAAGAGCATGATGGATTTAAGGTGATGGTAGCGGATGGGTATAAACTTTGTTGCACCCGAAAGGTTTCAAATCTGAAAATTCAATTAGGTGAATAAGAATTGGTAGATAAATTCTATGTGGTCAATATAGGGGACATTGATATGGTCCTAGGGATGCATTGCATGAAATCTCTTGTGGAGTTCTCATTCAACCTTCAGAAGATAGAAATGAAGTTCGAGGCCAATGGGAAGAAGATAGTACTTAGAGGCCTATCAAATGAGGGGCCTAGAGTGGTGTCCTTCAAAAGGATGGAGCGGCTAATTAAACATAATCAAGTTGAGTGGGCAGCCGAGTGTCTCGTCATGCCTAAAGTTGTAGACCAGCAAAAGAATGATTACCATCTAGACATCCAAAAGTTAATATCGCAGCATAGTATGATATTTGGGAGCATTCCTCCTGGGGTGCCACCAGATAGAGGGATAGAGCACAACATAGAGTTGGAGGAAGGTACTAAACCTGTGATGACTACTCCTTACCAACATCCTAAGAGACACAAAGATGAAATAGAAAATCAATTAAAGAGTTGTTAGAGATGGGGCACATAAGACCTAGCAAAAGCCCATTTGCATCAACAGTTGTATTGGTAAAGAAAAAAGATGGGACTATGTGAATGTGCATTGATTACAGGGCCCTTAATAAGAAGACAATAAAGAACAAGTATCCCATTCCCAAAATAGATGAGCTAATTAATGAGTTACATGGTGTGTAGTATTTCTCTAAAATAGATATGAGGTCAGGGTACCATCAAATTTGAACGAGGAAAGAAGATATAGAGAAGATGGCCTTCAGGTGCCATTTTGGGCATTTTGAGTTCCTGGCAATGCCCTTTGGTTTGACGAATCCCTAGCTACTTTCAGAGTTGCATGAATCGGGTGTTTAGGAATCAGTTGAGAAAATTTGTTTTGATATTCTTTGATGATATCCTGATTTTTAGCAAAACCTGGGAGGAACACTTGCAGCATCTTGAGGAGCTTTTGAGCATCTTGGAGAGTGAGTCCCTCTATGCAAAGGAGTCCAAATGTGACTTTGGTATGACAGAGCTTCTGTACCTTGGTCACATCATCAGTGTAGAGGAGGTGAGAGTTGATCCTGAGAAGATCAAGGCTATTGTTGACTGGCCTCCACCGACAAACCTCACTCAACTTAAAAGGTTTTTTGGTTTGTGTGGATTTTATAGGAGGTTTGTTAAGGGGTTTTTCTCGGACTGCAGCCCAACTTATAGATTTAACTAAGAAGGGAGCATTCGAATGGTCAGATTCAGCGCAAAGGTGTTTTGAGCTCTTCAAACAGGTGATGTCATCATGTCAAGTGTTAGCTATACCTAGCTTCTCCAAACCTTTTGAGATGGAGTGTGATGTATCAGGAGAGGGGATTCACCCCATTGCACTTGAGAGAAGAAAATTAAGAGGTGTGGAGAAAAGCTATTATGTTTATGACAGCGAGATGTTGGCTATCATGCATGCCTTGGCCAAGTTTAGACCATAACTAGTTAGGGGTAAATTTTTTATTAAAACAGACCACAATAGTATCAAATATTTCATGAACCAGAAGGACCTCAATAACAGGCAACAGAAGTGGGTAAGTAGACTACAAGCATATGATTTTGGCATTGCATATGTCAAGGGGAAAAAGAATGTAGTTGCTGATGCACTTTCTAGGAGGCCTCACTTATGTTCTCTAGTAGAGATTTTTACTTATTGGAGAGAATTAATTAGAGCAAAGTATGCCAAAGATTCTTGGGCAGCAGGGATTGTAGAGGGCACAATTCATGATGACAGGTATATAGTGCTTAATGAGTTGATTATTTATAAGGATAGAATTTATTTGGTGCCTTCTTCTCAGCTTAAGGTGAAGTTATTGAGGACATTTCATGATGCACCTATGGCTGGTCACCCGGGGTTTTTCAAGACATACAAGCAGATCCAAGAGAGATTCACTTGGAAAGGGCTTAAAAATGAAGTCCTTAAGTATGTCAGAGAGTGCCCTACTTGCCAGCAGAACAAGAACGAGCATACCTATCCAGCTGGTTTACTTCAACCCTTACCCATTCCTAATAAAAAATGGGAATGTATTTCTATGGACTTCATCACCGAGTTACCCAAGGTACAAGGAAAGGACTATATATATGTTGTGGTTGACAAATTGACCAAATTTTCCCAATTTTGTGTTCTTTCAGCAACATATACTGCAACATAGGTGGTTGATCTCTTCTTTAGAGAGGTATTCAAGTTGCATGGGATGCCCAAGAGTATAGATAGTGATTGTAATGTCCCCTATCCCACTCTGCCCTAGAATTCATTTCTTGATTAGGTTTAGGCTTTTTTCCTTTCCCAAGGAACATTCTCTCTATCAAATAATCCTGGAATGAAATCTGCATTCACCAATATTAACAACATTTCCACATACACATATATCTATTAGCATTAATATTTAGATATCCAAAATATAAACATAATCATAAATGTAGTTAGGTAGACATAAGAGAAGTGCCATAGGTGGATCCGCCCTGAAGCCTTCATGTTATGCACGGGAGGTTGTTTACCACAATCCTCCTTTCCCAACGGCTTAGCACCTGCATTCTCCACACATGGCAGTACCTCGAAGACACTGGCCCTATTAGGAGAGGAGGGAAACCCTAAGGACCAAGGGCCTAAGGCCTACCACCCCTCTATGCAGCAAAATCTAAGGTGGGACCCCCATCTTTCTATAACCCAATCCGTAGTCAAGGGCCTAAGGGGCTGAAAGTGGGGTTTTTAGGCAATCCACTTGGTGAATGTTTCCCCCATCCTAATAGGGTAACAAACACGGAGCTGACAATCTTTGTACAGTCACATATATATATGTATTCATTATTGATTCACCTATATTCATTATGCTTTATGAGTATGAGCATGATCATATAACCAAATGAGATGTGTTTAAGGAAATGTATCAACTATGCACAAGTAGATATAGCCAAATATATTCATGTCCATTCTTATGATCTTGTTTTCTAACCATGATAATGCATTTTTTAAGATTCAGCATCAAACAAATCTAAATGCAATCCTATGATTGAATTCCTTAAATTATTATCATATGTGTATTCCCCTAATAGTGTATGCGAAGAGGCCAATTATAATGTAGTTAATGAGTCTAGCAACAATTAAATACATTTTCATTTATCATTGATTCTTTAAGTCCATATTAATATCATTTCATCATGATAACACTAAAGAAAGCATTACACCAATAATTAGATTAGCTATATTAGTTCCTTATATTCAAAATATGCTAAATATTATTGCTAAGCAAGTACATCACCTAAACTGTTGTGTCTTCCCATGACTCTTCATTCCTCAATAGCCTTCCTTCAATCTTACATTTATAGGATAAAAACGTATATAAATAAATATTAATCTATTCATTTTTTATATTAAGATCGTAATTACTTATAAGGCTTAATAATTGCCACAAGCATCATTATTCCATGATGTATATATATATCCTATATAAATATATACATATCCTTCTAATTGTTTTCAATTTGCAATAATCTTTTTGACATAAATGTGTGTGTGTGTGTGTGTGTGTATATATATATATATTAAATAATATAATTATATATTCTATATAAATTTATATATATATATATTATTATTCCCAACTGACTTCCATCTACAATAATTTATCGTCATGGATACATATATATATATATAGGTAATCATGTTAATCTTACTCACAATAATTGTAAATGGCATACCTCTGATTTCTAACTGTCAAATTGCTGACTGTGTTAATCTTTATTCCTTATTCTATTCTTATCTAAGGTGATCAAATTTGGAGAACCTCCTTTATTCCATGCCTCCCCTTTTACCACCGTAAGAAATTCCTTCCTTAAATATGTGTTGTCTTTCCCCATAAGGGACGTGACTTTAGAGAGGATCGCATCACTTCAGTAAGTTGCTGATTCTAATCTGTTTTTAGTTTGTGATAACCTTTAAAATATCAGGTTAGTGTTATAAAAATAACAATTATAATTGTAATGTAATTATTGATAGTTATTACATTCTTTTTATTTATTTTTGTTATTCAGTTGTTTGCTCTAGTATAATAATAATAATAATTTGCCAATATCCTTATTATTATTTTATTTCAATTTATTACAATCTTTTATATTGATGTAAAATATTTAATAATTATATTTTCATATTCACAATATTATATTTATATTTATAATCATAATATTATCTTTGATAGTTATAATAAGAATATTAAATAGTTAATGTTTTTTTATGTATTTTATTTATCTTGTTTTTGATGTTTTATATTTCAATGTTACAATTTCGAGGACATGACAGTGACAGGGACAGCAAGTTCCTCAGTCTCTTTGGGCAGGAGCTCTTCAAATTGAGTGGGATTGAGCTCACTCCTAGCACTAGCTACCACCCACAAACGGATGGACAAACAGAGATAGTGAACAAATGGGTGGAGAGGTATCTCAGAAATTATTTTTCAGGAGAGCAAAGGGCTTGGATCAAACGGTTGCACCTTGGTGAGTATTGTTACAAGACTACCTATCATATGTCCATGAGGATGTCTCTGTTTATGGCTTTGTATAGCTATGAGGCACCTAACTTCTTGGATTTATTATTTGGACATAGCAGACTGTCTAAACAAGAGATTTATTGCAGGAGAGCCAAGATGTGATGAAATCTTTGAAGAAAAATTTACAGCAGGCACAAAATCAGCAGAAGCTTTATGTTGATCAGCACCGCACAAAGCACAGTTTTGAGGTTGGGGACATGGTGTATTTGAGGCTTCAACCGTATAGACAATCTACTCTCAAGAGGAGTGGAGCAGAGAAGTTTAAGTCAAGGTTTTATGGTCCTTTTAGGGTGTCCAGGAGGATAGGAGAGGTTTCCTATGAGCTTGAGTTACCAGCTAGCAGCAAGGTTCACAATGTTTTTCATGTATCCAGTCTCAAGAAGGCATTGGGGCATAATGTGGTTCCTTCATCTGAGTTGCCACCCTTAGATGAGGAGGGTAAGTTGCTTTCAATTCCAGAGGCCATCATTGATACCACAGAGTGTACTCTTTGGAAGAGGGTCATCAAAGAATTTTGGTCAAATGGAAAAACTTGCCAATAGAGGATGCAACACGGGAGAACGAGCAGATTTTGCAGCATCCAGAGTTGCAATTGCTTGAGGACAAGCAATTTTGGGGAGGGTGGACTGTAATGTCCCCTTCCTAGTCAATTCAGGTGGTGGATCGTTAGCCTATTCTACTAGTCCCTGTAGGCTAATGTGTGTAGGTTAGGTGGTTTGGCAATAGTCAGTGGCCAGTTGGGTTCCAACCATTATTATGAGCATGATGCCTTTTTCTGGCGTGATTTCAAGGTGGTTTCTAGTACTTACTATTTTTAGTAAGTCAGTTTCAGGCACCAGTGGGCTAGTGGTCAATGTTGCTATTTTTAGTAGTGTCGGTGGGTGTCAATTTCAATGTTTTGGCATGGATCAATATTTGCATTTTAAATAGCGTAAAGTTATTAAAGTTGAATTAAATATTTAACTTTCGTTATTTAATATTATAAAGTGTTATTTAAAAAGGCCCATGGGGAGTCAAAAATCGTTTTAAAAAGGGGCCAAGTTATCTTCCTAAAGTGGGGTGCCCAAATTGGAGACTTAATGAAGTCTCAAAAAATTAAATAAAATATTATCTCAAATTGGGGTGTGGGATTTGGGAAGGATATTTAAGACCTTTTGAGGCCCTTTAACCATTCATGCTTAGTTGATATCTTTGTTATTTTGGTTGGAGGAGTCGGTTCTTCTTCTACTAGGGTTTGTGGGGACAAAATCCCTCGTAGGCAACATTCTTTATGCTGTTGGAAGACACAATATGGAGAATTTTTGGTGATTTCACTTCAGGAATCACAATTGAGCTTCATTGCAATTGAAATTCACAGTTTGGGCAGTAGAGATACATTTCAAATTTGAGATATCATATTGTAGAGCAGATTTGAATACATCGGCGATAGATTTGAGGAGTTTAGGTGCTTTCCTTGCTGGCCATACCATCTTCCTAACATGGTCCTACACTTTGGAGGGAGGTTTGATCATTTGGAAGGACAGCTAGGGTTTTTGTAATGAACCGGACCAAATTTTTTCAATTCTCAAATTACAATCAGCAATGCAACACACCCGTTAGGGTTAGATAAATCAAACCAGCAGTTACAATATAACTCTTTGCCAAGAATGCGCACTCAATCTCAACAAGAGAGAGGCTGTCATATGGCAAGAGGATCGTCAGTACAATAAATCAGAACTGCAACTGAAAGTAACTCAACACCAAGTATGTGCTACCCAAACCAAAATGGAATGAGGCGACCATATGGTGGAGATTTAAAGAAATACAAATGCAACTTCAAAATAAACTCAACACCCAGAATGTGCTTTCAAACCCAGAGTGGGAATGGAGCTACCATAGGGCAGAGATGGAAGATATTACAATGCAATTCAACTATAGATAGGCGGCAAGCCAGCCTCTTCCACTTATGCAGTGGGCAATTACCAAAACATAAAGAGCCAGAATGAAGAAATGCTGACAGTACTACTGTGCAGCTTACAATATGATGGAGAATGCCTGCAAAAACACGGATTAGATCTCTTCAATTTGCTGCAATGATAAGTATGTCCTCCACATGGTCTAATATGACTATTTAGCACTCTAGCCACACTAAAATGCAATTTTTCCAAGTCTGGTCTGACAGACCAGCAACATGAATGACTGAACCAGCACCCCTTAGACTCACTAAAATGCTCATATATCACTCAAAACAGACCCAAAAGACTTCAAATTTGATGCAATGGACCTATAAAAAGATGGCGCCTAGTTTAGTTATGAGAAAGGACAGCTAAAAGTGGCTATTAATTAATGGCACGGATTCCAAAGCACTCCAGAAAGGGCGCCCTACAAGGAATGACGAATTTGCTTTATAAAATCATAAACTTCGTATTAAAATCTGCAAATATTCATGAAGGGTCTCTTCCAACAGAGAAAACCAATGAGACAATACCCAGAACAACTCTTTTTGTATTTTTTGATTTATGAGTGAAACTATAGATTCAGCCCTGTTATCAGCAACTCCAGAAAATGACATAAAATGCAATAAACTAAACTACATAAGTAAACCCAAACTACAAATGCAAACCTCACTACAAAATGTCACTCAAACAAGCAAACCTCTCCACTAGGTGCTATCTCTCAAGCACGAAGTCGAGCCAAGGCTAGGAGGCATTCATTCCTCGAAGCAATCCTGTTACCATTTCGGCAGCATAACAATATAGAAGTCATAAGATGTCTAAATGAAGACCCAAAGCTCCCTTTTATAATTTTGAGAGGACCCTCCGGAAGCTTCTAGAAAGAAACCCTAATTTTCAATTTTGTAACTATCTTCTTTTCCCTCCAATTTGGGCGCCCCCTTTCATGAAGTTAATATTTCTTTATTTTAAAATCTTTTCCTTCATAAAAAGGCGTCCTTTTCTCCAAGTAATATTTTTTGACTTTAGAAATATAAAATATTTCTTTCATGAGACAATACCCCTCAAGGTCCCCTTCTTTAAAACAACTTAAAGTCATAATACTAGGACAAGGGGTTATTTTATAAAATAAAACATTATTGTCTTTAAAATACTTATTCCTCCAAAATGAACCCCTTACGCCAAAATTCAGAATTACCCAATGAACTGCCAGAAGAGGAAAGTTGACTGAGCTGGTGCTGACTGGACCACTGCCAAAAATAGAATTTACTAAAAATAGTAAATTCGGAAAGTTGCTCGGAATGCAATGCATGCGCCACCATTGCGAAGCTCTCTGAAAACCCAGAAGGAATCCAGAATCCGAACACCCAAACTCCAACAAACAAAACCCTGAATCTTCAAGAGAACCCGCCAAACAGTCGAAAACCCTAATTCTGCCTCTGACTAGCCGACAGCACCCTGGGGATAGGCCATCAATCACTGAGAAGTGCAGTGCTAAAAACGGGGACATTACAGTCCGCCCTTCCCAAAATTGCTTGTCCTCAAGCAATACCATCATAACTCCCGAAAAATTAAGATTGATCCATACCAAAACAAGTATGATCCCAGGTTCCCAAATCCATCTCAGGAAGGACCCACTATGCCACTGCTGCACTACTCTGATCACATCAGTAAAATCATCATGCCAATGCTGCACTAACCTCCCTTGTAACTCCAAAGTATTACTGTCCATGACACTCAAACTGAAAAATCTTAAAGGACTGAGACCAGCTTCATGCGACGTCTCATGTCCAAGAGGCCCAAAGTCAACAGTATCAACCATACCACTGTCAACCACAATGGATAGGCTGCTCAACTCAAAATCAAACTCCTCAACATACCTCCACATTGTAACAAACAAAGCCCTGATGGAAAAAATGATATCTTCAAATCTTCTTGCAAAGAGGAAAGCAATCCTTTGCAAGAGCTCAACAAATTCAGCCTCATGTCTTCTCCTGGAGCTACTATGCATCAACTGAATTATACCGACACCACCATGAAGACTTCTACTCACTCTTACTGTTCCAACTCCAAGAGTCTCAGAAGGGAAAGCCAAAACATGTGGAAGTTCGTTGTCCAAAACCAATATAGTAAAGAAACTATCAAAATTTGCTTCACAAACCTCCATAGGATGAACTCCAACAGTAGAATAGGTGCGAAGGAACAAATAATCTCTGCTGTTCAAGGCCGAAGTCAGCGAAGTGCAATCTGATTTTAGTACCTCACACAAGAAAAAACAGCAGCACCAAAGAAATTCCCAAGTGTGAGTGTATGATATGAGCATAGAGTTGCAAGGTAACACCTCAAAAATGGCCGGAAAACAAACTAGAGCAATCTCCAACTGAAAACTACCACCTCGTTGGCAAGTGGTGATGGGAAAACTCTCCCAAACAAGAGTAACTCCACAAGTAACAGGGCTGGTCTGCCTCCAACCAGCAAGCTCGAGTCTCAAAATCTGCTCTTGTCTTAGCCAAGGATCAACGCCAAGAGCAACCAATTGTTCCTCTTTCCAATCCATACTCAAAACTTCTCTCCAATCCATTTGTCGATGAACAAACGGAACCAACAAGGGGCTGGTAAAGAAAGTAACAACATCATTAATACTGAAATTTTGATCCTTATCCTTCCAAAAGTCCTTCTTTCCACAAGTAATAAGCTCTATCAACCCATATTGAGAATCCCAAGCATGGATACCCAACTGAAAGTGATTTCCAACATACTGAAAAGAAAACTCAACACATTCCCAAATGCTAATAAGGATCAAGTGCATACTGAAGAGATTGATGCCTCCGCTAGTGAACCTTTGAAGCCTATCCATGAAAGCTTCAACAACATTGGAGCATGAACTATTAAATGACTTCAAATCCAAATCCAAAAATAGACCAATATGTGCCAAAGTATTGTTCAACCAAAGGGATGGGTTGACAAGCATGCAAACACTAAGTTCTGGTCCATCTTCATTCCCTTCTTCATGAGTAACAAGACTAAAATCTTCGCTTCTTGCTGCTGTACTGAAGTTACCAGCAGCTACCAAATCTTGCCTTGTTAACACCTTGGTGTCGAAGATGTTGAAATCTCCTCGAATCAACACTTCCCATGTATAGACTTCATCCTCAAACCCACTTATGCATTCATTACTAATCAACAGACGTGGCACTTCCTCATGGAGTGATATCGAGGCATCCAAGCACTGGAAACCAAACTCAGTTTCATTCTCATTTCATCCTCTACTTCATAGAGAGGATTATCATAACTTTTCTCATCACCTTCTTGAAAAAGAGGATTGTCATAAACTTGAAAGTCATTCCTTTCATCTTGCTGCTCCAAATCTGCACATGCAACCTTTGATTTTCTTGTGAAACCTTCAAGATCAAACTCCTCTTGAAGACTATCAATCTCATCAATTACTTGCTTGATTTCTCCAGCTCTTCGTGCATCCTCTTGCTCCTTGAAAAGTTTGAAATCTGCAAACTGATCTTCAACCTTTCTTAGAGCCAACTGAGTTTCTTTCAACTTGTCCTTTGTTGATTTAAGCTCCAAAGTGAGCTCATCAACCATACTCTCCCTTTCTTCGAAAACAATGAAGGCCTTCTTTGCAGATTCAACGGCATGATCTCTATCTTCAATCAAGCCTATGTACTTGGATTTCATGGTCTCCAAGGAATCTTTGATAAGTTGCAAATTAGAAAGAGCAACTTCATCTGTCACTCCTCTACGTCTCTCATCAAGCTGAGCCCTCCAGTAAAGCTCTTCAACCAAGCTATGTGTGCGATCAAATAGGGATAGAGCTTGCACTTCCCTGTTAACGGACACCTTGAACTGATCTTCCCACTCATAAGAAGGTGAAGATGGTAAATGGCTGATAGGCTGCAACTGAAAATCAGAACTTCGTTTCACGCTTTTGCTGCCCTCATTGTTGCCCCAACATTCTTGTACTTCACCACCAACTAGTGGAGAATGCTCAATGTCTTGGAAAGCATCATACTTCACTAAGTCTTCAACTCGTTGATTGCAATCAGCTTCATGCCTTGATAAATCAGATTTGTGTTTGGTAATTCCCCCAAACCTTTCATCTTCAAGAGCCATATGGCCCTCAAACTCTGTTTCCTCTCCCATGTTACTTTGAACAAACTTGAAAGCAGCCCCAAACTTAAGCACATTAACACCATTGTCTGCTGATAGAGAACCCTTATCAAGTTCCATTTCTTCATCCGGATCAAAGGGAAATTCATCCCATACCGATTTGTCATCACTAAGTGCCTTCACACCTGGATCCCAAATGGTGAGAGGCTGATTGTTTTGATCACAAGAAAAGTGTTCTTTGTGCAACTTTTGGAGTGTTGATTCTTGGAATAGGTCAACTCCCAAATCACTAAAGCTGATATCTTCATAAATGCCTCCCTCCAATGGTTGGGTTTGAAGTTCAAACCCAAAACCACCCTTAACACTGTCACTGAAAGGGAGTAAGGAATCTTTAGAGCTAGCTGTTTGAAATTTTTTATCGTCCTTATCTTCAATGAACCTATCATCTATAGGTATGTTTCTGATCTCATCATGAACAGTCATATGCATGCCATAAAGGTCTTCTTGATCACTTGTAATAAATTCATCTTGTGAAAACTCTTGAGCTTTTTGGCCAACAACATAAAAAGAATTATCCATCACCACATCCTCAACAAATGGAGGCATAAACACTACGACATCTTTACCAATGATATCATTATGGTAATGATCAAAAGCTGGTTCAAGGACACCACTAGTATTCTCCTCATCAATGCACTCATCCCATACAACAGTTCTAACAACATCTTCTGTGAAGCCCTTAGTATCAAAACCTTCATGGGATGAATCCAAATTAGGATTCAAGTCTGCTGCTATATTCTTTTCACCGAACTGATCTTTGTCATTTGCTATCACATGCAAGTCTAGGGGAGTATTATGGGGCTCTCCCACACACTCCTCAACTGTCAAGGTTTCTATATCAAACTTACGATCATTTTGAGGTGACATGTGCACCTTACTTGTGCCATCTTCAATATTAATTGACTGATTTTTCTCTTCGTCATGTTCATTTGTGGGCTGCAATCCACAAACAGGCACTTCTTCTTCCTTCCTTGCACCTACAACCATGGCATGTTCTGCTTCCTCCTTAATCATTTTCTTGATGTAGTTGACCATAGCCCGCTTCCCAGGGTAATAAATCACCACACAATCCAAAAAGGTATCAAATGAAACATCGTTCTTAAACTCCTCTGTCATGCTCTGATAATCTTTATGGAGTTTGGCAGCCTCATGTTCACATTTCCTCTTGAACTGGCATTCTTTAGACACCTCAATCAAATCCGACTTCTCATGATTCCTGGACTTCAGGAAACGCAACATCTTCAAAACTTCTGAGAGCTAAACTGAACTTTGTTCTGGCCTCTGGTGTAGAACTGATTTCTCTGTCATTCAACTGTCAATTGAACCTTGATGGGCACAGGATGGTAGGATCTTGGCTCTGATACCACTGTAATGAACCGGACCAAATTTTTTCAATTCTCAAATTACAATCAGCAATGCAACACACCCGTTAGGGTTAGATAAATCAAACCAGCAGTTACAATATAACTCTTTGCCAAGAATGCGCACTCAATCTCAACAAGAGAGAGGCTGTCATATGGCAAGAGGATCGTCAGTACAACAAATCAAAACTGCAACTGAAAGTAACTCAACACCAAGTATGTGCTACCCAAACCAAAATGGAATGAGGCGACCATATGGTGGAGATTTAAAGAAATACAAATGCAACTTCAAAATAAACTCAACACCCAGAATGTGCTTTCAAACCCAGAGTGGGAATGGAGCTACCATAGGGCAGAGATGGAAGATATTACAATGCAATTCAACTATAGATAGGCGGCAAGCCAGCCTCTTCCACTTATGCAGTGGGCAATTACCAAAACATAAAGAGCCAGAATGAAGAAATGCTGACAGTACTACTGTGCAGCTTACAATATGATGGAGAATGCCTGCAAAAACACGGATTAGATCTCTTCAATTTGCTGCAATGATAAGTATGTCCTCCACATGGTCTAATATGACTATTTAGCACTCTAGCCACACTAAAATGCAATTTTTCCCAGTCTGGTCTGACAGACCAGCAACATGAATGACTGAACCAGCACCCCTTAGACTCACTAAAATGCTCATATATCACTCAAAACAGACCCAAAAGACTTCAAATTTGATGCAATGGACCTATAAAAAGATGGCGCCTAGTTTAGTTATGAGAAAGGACAGCTAAAAGTGGCTATTAATTAATGGCACGGATTCCAAAGCACTCCAGAAAGGGCGCCCTACAAGGAATGACGAATTTGCTTTATAAAATCATAAACTTCGTATTAAAATCTGCAAATATTCATGAAGGGTCTCTTCCAACAGAGAAAACCAATGAGACAATACCCAGAACAACTCTTTTTGTATTTTTTGATTTATGAGTGAAACTATAGATTCAGCCCTGTTATCAAGAATGACATAAAATGCAATAAACTGAACTACATAAATAAACCCAAACTACAAATGCAAACCTCACTACAAAATGTCACTCAAACAAGCAAACCTCTCCACTAGGTGCTATCTCTCAAGCACGAAGTCGAGCCAAGGCTAGGAGGCATTCATTCCTCAAAGCAATTCTGTTACCATTTCACGATAACAATATAGAAGCTCAAGTAAGATGTCTAAATGAAGACCCACAGCTCCCCTTTATAATTTTGAGAGGACCCTCCGGAAGCTTCTGGAAAGAAACCCTAATTTTCAATTTTGTAACTATCTTCTTTTCCCTCCAATTTGGGTGCCCCCTTTCATGAAGTTAATATTTCTTTATTTTAAAATCTTTTCCTTCATAAAAAGGCGTCCTTTTCTCCAAGTAATATTTTTTGACTTTAGAAATATAAAATATTTCCTTCATGAGACAATACCCCTCAAGGTCCCCTTCTTTAAAACAACTTAAAGTCATAATACTAGGACAAGGGGTTACTTTATAAAATAAAACATTATTGTCTTTAAAATACTTATTCCTCCAAAATGAACCCCTTACGCCAGAAGAGGAAAGTTGACTGAGCTGGTGCTGACTGGACCACTGCGAAAAATAGAATTTACTAAAAATAGTAAATTTGGAAAGTTGCTCGGAATGCAATGCATGCGCCACCATTGCGAAGCTCTCTCAAAACCCAAAAGGAATTCATAATCCTAACACCCAAACTCCAAATAAACAGAAAACCCAATCTTCAAGAGAACCCCACAAACAAATAAAAACCCTACACTGGCCGACTAGCCGACAAAGACTTCGATAGGGCCATATCAATCACCGAGAAGTGCAAAGTGCTAAAAACGTACATTACATTTTTGGAGGTTGTATTGCATCATTTGAGGTCCTCCAAGGCTAGAGAGCATTGTTCTTACAACATTTCTACCATTGGAGGTGACTTCTACAGCTAGCGTCCATTTTAGAGGGTTTCAAAGCTTATTGCTCCTGTGAGTTCCAAATTTGTAACTCCCATATTTTTTGGGTATTGTTGATTTAGATATTAGGGGATATTTTATGATCTGGGTTGTCAATATTTTGATGAAAAACTAAGTATTTAAGCTTGTGGAAAAATCTGGAATTTTTTTGCTATGAATCCTCTATGTAATGTTTAGTTTTAGGTTGAAATTTTAATTGCAATATCTTCTATTTTGCTGCAATATATTGTTGTATGAAACATTGCAAAAACATCTCAAAACACTCATTAAAAAAAACAAAAAAACACAAATGCAAAACCGGGTTGCATATTACACTCACCTTGCCCACATCGGAATCTGGGTGATCAGAAAGTGGAAGGTAATTGCTTTTAGTTGATTCTTGCTTATCACTAACCCCACTGAACAAGTGGTATTTTTTAGTTATTGCAATGTATTATCACTCACCCCATTGAATAAGCGGTTGCTTTAGATTATTGCAATGTACACCTTGCCACTGTATGCTCTCACCATGCCCACATCGGGATTTGGGTGATAAGAAAGTGGAAGGTAGGTTAATCCAGTTGATTATCATTGTTGATATTTGGCTAAACCTAGTAGGTGCAATCTTTTAAAAAAAAATTAGGGTGGGTTATTACATCCTTGCCTAAGGAGGCATATCAATTTGTTATTGAGTCATGGACATTAAACAGGGGATCATGGGAAGCTGTAGGTGGGCACAAGCCTTCCCAAAATATCATCGCCATTCATTTGCTAGTTGTGGACTATTGTGAAGGAGTGTGTGGATTGTTGGGTGTGTAGGAAACCGTTGGGTGTGACTACCTATAGGGGGTCGGCTGCCAATATCACTCACCACCTTTCCCCTTCAATTGTGTCTATTATCCACCAGTCGTGGTTCTTCACAAGGGCCGCCTTATACTTGGAATCTTGCAAAAATGGTATTTAAATACTCCAGACTATAATTTGAATGCCTAATCAAGAATTATATATGTACTGTTATTGTTGTTGATCAGAAATACTGTTGTTGATGATTCTATGTTTCATTCTGATGCACTAGATGAATTCATAAACTGAAATAATGCAATGTATGGTGTGGTTTATATGTTGAATTTAATATATGTAATTTGCAATCTAAATAACCACTGAAAATAACCTAGTTAAGAAGCATGCCATTTGTTTGAAAAAATGTCTACATTATCAAACTAATCGAAAATCGAAAAAATTTCCTAGTGGGGATTTTACAATATTGAGGTTCATCGTATCTACATTCAACAAATGATTGTTGTGAGCATGCTTTTCATCATTATTGTGTCACACGGAAGCAAACTATCAATATAATGGCCAAACCATTTTGGCCTAAGAAATTTGTAAAATTTTATGACAAGCTTGGCATTGTATCTGGTTTAGTCATTGAGAGGGCTATACGACATGAGATACTAATGTATGACAGGATAAAAATGTTTATAATGTTGCTATGCATTATACATTAATTATGTCTAATAACATAATTAAGTAAATTACACAATTTGAAATTACAAGTTACAACCAATATAACTTCTTCCCTCGTTAAAGAATTATTGTGCACACATGTTCCATAGTGTGCCCGTTTCCCCCATTGCCTTCTTATTACACATAGTTTGAAAAGAACGAAATCAAGGATATGTTCCAATACCACATGTGCAAAAATGAGCTGTGTGGTTTATAAATTATCATCAGTAGTTGAGGTGGGGGGCTTCTCTAATGCTACCTAATGCTGATCAAGTTAATAGTCTCATATACAAAATCATCAACTTTATTGAATTAATGAATTTTGTGCCTGAGAATTGGGACCAGTGTCCTTCCTTTCTTTTTTTTCCCCCTGTTATACTTACCCTCTAGATTGTTAACCATTTAGGGTGAGAAGAGAGTCTCCTTCAATATAGAGATATTCTATATTTAGACTACAACATACTCGAAGTCCCACGTTAAGAGCCAAAACTTCAATATATTGATGGATCTATCCCTAATGAATTGACAAAAAGACCACAAACATGTGCCCTTTGTGACATAGTATTGTAATGTCCCCATTTTTAGCAATATTGATTTGTGAACAATTAGCCCAGTTTCTGAGTTTATCTGAAGGCTAATTGGTGTGTTTGGGGGATCTTCAAAGTTCTTGGAGAACACAAGATCAATCTTGTAGAGTTATTGTTGTTGAAAGTGAGCTTAGTTGGCCTTGGTGAGTCTAGTGATGCTTTGAAAATCAATTTCCAACCTTTTGGGAGCTCTCCAAACGTATTGGAGGAGTAGGTTACTTTTAGTCACCCAATTGCTTTGATTCATCGTTCGATACTCCAACATCACTGTGGTATAATCAGAATTGCATAATTATGTCATTTGGATACTTTCCACAACTTGGATAAGCTATTGAGTTATTATTTAATTCACTTAAATTGTCTAATGTTGGAAATATTGAAAGGACAACTTAATGTGATGGCTCGTTGAAAAGGTATTAAGATGTGTTTAAAGTTGGATGCCTAGTCTTGGGAGACTTTACACATGAAAAATAATATTAATTCTCCTAAAATGTCTTTGTGAGGGAAAAAAAATTATTATATTTTGAAATTGGTTATTTCCCTTTGGAAAATTTATAAAAGGAGGTTGAGGGCTCATTTGTGAGGTTACCCATGAAATTGTATTTGTTTCTACATATGGAGAGAACTTGTGTTCTTCTCAAAGTTTCTTAAGGACGAAAACCCTCTTGAGGCTGTTGGTTTTGAGGACGAAACCCCCCCTAGCTGGAAAGAGTGGTTTCAAACAGGAATCACCATTGAGCTACAAAGGTAAATTCTAGATTTGATTGCTATAATGGAATATTTCGATGTGTTTGAATCTCTAATATTTTGGTGTTGTCTATGAAGAGAATTGATGAAATTTTTGAAAGAAAAATTGAAGGGATTTTTTGTTGGTCATACCATTCACACAAGGTGAAATATTCCGAGCCAATTTTTTTTCAATTTTTTCAAGTACACAACAATGCAGAGAGCACCCGTTAGGGTTAGATAATTCAAACCAGCAGATTACAAATAACTCGTTGCCAAGAATGCGCACTCAATCTCAACACGAGAGAGGCTGTCATATGGCAAGAGGATCGTCAGTGCCTTAAACAAATGCAACTGAAGGTAACTCTAACCAAGAATGCGCCGGAGAACGACAAGCATATGGTCAGAGGATCCCTACCAACTAATAAGCTGAAGTAACTCGACGTCAAGAATGTGCTTTCCAATCCGAGATGGAATGGGAGCTACCATATGACGGAGATGCTAAGAATTACAATGCAATTAAGGAAAATAAGCAGGAATGCTGAAAGTAAACTCAACACCCAGAATGTGCTTTCAAACCCGGAGTGGGAATGGAGCTACCATAGGGCGGAGATATAAAGAATTACAAAGCACTTCAGAATGTATAGTAATCGTTACAAAACATGATAAGCAAGATTAGAGAACGGCTGACAGTACTACTGTTCAGCTTACAATATGAAGAGAAATCGCCTGCCAAGAGCATAGAATTAGAACAATACAACGTACATCAATTAAGAGGATTCTCCTTGCTTAACAAGAATGCCAAGACCCTTTACTTCACTCAAATACCAAACTGAATATTCAGTTTAAGACAGATCTGCACTTTAAAAAGGTAAACCAGCAACCTAGCACCACACAAAAATGATCATATCTCACTCATTTCTAACCCTATTGACGTGAAATCAAATGCAAAACATTCTAATGATGATGACAATGAAGATGGATCACAAAAACTTCTCACAAAGACCCCTATTTATTTTGCACGACTTCCAAAGCACTTACAAAGTGAAATTGCCTGCAAGCAAGGGCGATTTACTTTAGATAATTCATAGACTTCAAATAAAATTCTGGAAACTTGCACATATGGTCACCCTACATAGGAAAATAGATTGGAACAGTACCCAGAACAATATTATTTCTGTTTCTTGAGTTGTGAGTAAAAACAACCTACAGCCATACAAACCAGCAACTCTAAAATTGACAGAAAATACAATAACTCAACTACAGAATGTGAGAAGAACCAACTACAATGAAAGGAAACCAACTATAACTAAACCTCTCAACTAGTTGTTGTCTTTCAAGCAAGAAGAAGAGCCAAGCTAGGAGGTATGCATTCCTCGAAGCAATCCCAAAGCCAATCCGGCAGCATAACTTTGCAAATTCATCAGATAAACAAAATGAGGACCCCAAGCTCCAATTTATAACTTCCGAAGAGCTTTCTAGAAGGTGCGCCCTAATCCCAAGCTGCTTTTAGGTTTAAACTTTGACCCAAGCACTTTCTTCCCAATGGCGTACTTTCCTTGTGAAATATTAATCACTTCTCTTTTTTAAATAAAATATAATCTCCTTCAAAAAGGCATCCATTTTCCCTTTGAGCAATTATAAACTTTAGAAATATTAAAATATTTCCTTCATGAGAAAATACCCCTCAAAGTCCCCTTCTTTAAAACAACTATTAAGTTATAACACTAGGCCAAGGGGTGTTTTAAAAATAAAACATTTTGACTTAAAATAACTTATATCTTCGAAATGAACCCCTTAAGCCTAAAATGAGAATTACCCAATGAATTGCCAGAAGAGGAAAGTTGACTGGATTGATGCCGACTGGACCACTGCTAAAATTAGAATTTACTAAAAATAGTAAATTCCTAAAGATACTCAGAATGCCAAGAAAAACATACCACTGCGAAGCCCTCTGAAAACCCAGAAGGAATCCAGAATCCAAACACCCAAACTCCAACAAGCAAAACCCTGAATCTTCAAGAGAACCCATCAAACAATCGGAAACCCTAATTCTGCCATCTGACTAGCCGACAACACACTGGGAATAGGCTACCAATCACTGAAAAGTGAAGAGCTAAAAACGGGGACATTACAGTCCGCCCTTCCCAAAATTGCTTGTCCTCAAGCAATACCATCATAATTCCAGAAAAATTAGGACTGATCCATACCAAAACAAGTATGATCCCAGGTTCCCAAATCCATCTCAGGAAGGACCCACCATGCCACTGCTGCACCACTCTGATCACATCAGTGAAAACATCATGCCAATGTTGCACTAACCTCCCTTGTAACTCCAAAGTGTTACCATCCATGATACTCAAACTGAAAGATCTTAAAGGACTGAGATCAATATCGTGCAACATCTCATGTCCAAGATGCCCAGAGTCAACAGTAACAACCATACCACTGTCAACCACAATTCTAGGCAAGAAGAAAAATAGGTTACTCAACTCATAATTAACCTCCTAGCATACCTCCACATGGTAACGAACGAAGCCCTGAAAGCAAATGTGACATCTTCAAATCTTCTTGCAAAGAGGAAAGCAATCCTTTGCAAGAGCTTGACAAGCTCATACTCATGTCTCCTCATGGAGCTACCATGTAACAGCTGAATTATACCGACACCACCATGAAGACTTCTAATCACTCTTACGGTACCAACTCCAAGAGTCTCAGAATGAAAAGCCAAAGCATGTGGAAGTTCGCTGTCCCGAACCAATATAGTAAAGAAACTATTAAAATTTGCTTCACAAACCTCCGTAAGGTGAACTCCGAGAATAGGATAGGTGTGAGGGAACAAATAACCACTGCTGTTCAAGGCTGAAGTCAGCGAAGTGCAATCTGATTTTAGTACTTCGCACAAGGAAAAACAGCAGCACCAAAGAAATTCCCAAGTGTAAGTGTATGAGATGAGCCTTGTGTTGCAGGATAACACCTCAAAATTGACAGAAAAACACACTAGAGTAGTCTTCAACTGAAAAATACCACCTCTTTGACAAGTAGTAACGGATAATCTCTCCCAAACGAGAGTAACTCCACAAGTAAGGTGGCTGATCTGCCTCCAACCAGCAAGCTCATGTCTCAAAATCTGCCCTTGTCTTGGCCGAAGATCAATACCAAGAGCAACCAACTATTCATCTTTCCAACCCATACTCAAAATTTCTCTCCAATCCATTTGTTGATGAACAAACGGAACCATTAGGTGGCTAGAAAAGAAGGAAACAATACCAACAAAACTGGAAATTTGATCCTTATCCCTCCAAAAGTCCCTTCCATATACAATAAGCTCCATCAACCCCTGTTGAGAATCCCAAGCATGGATACCCAACTGAAAATGTTTTTCAACATGTTGGAAGGAAATCTCAACGCATCCCCAAGTGCTGGTGAGAACCAAGTGCATTCTCTTGAAACTGATGCCCCACCTAGTGAATCCTTGAAGCTTGACCACGAAGGCTTCAACAACATTGGAGGATGACACAAAGAGTGGCTTCAAATTCAACTCCCAACTCTGACTAGTATGAACCCAAACATCTTTACACCCGGAGGATGGTTTGTCAAGAGTGCAAACACCAAGCTCCAGATCATCATTCTCCCCTTCTTCATGAGTAATTAAACTGAAACCTTTACTCCTTGCTGCTGTAATGAAGTTACCAGCAACTACCAAGTCTTGCTTTGTTAACACCTTGGTGTCGAAGATGTTGAAATCTCCTCGAACCAACATTTCCCATGTAGAGACTCCATCCTCAAACCCACTTGTGCATTCATTACCAAAAGGCCTCGGAAGACTACTCATCACCAAATGTGGCAACTCCTGTGTAATGATATCAAAGCACCCATTGATTGGGGTTCATACTCTTCCTCATGCTTGGTCGCTTCACCACATGACTCATTTCTCAAATCAAAGAGAGGATTGTCATAAGTTGCTTTAGCACTCACTTCAAAGAAAGGATTGTCAAGAACTTGGAAGTCCTTCTTTACGTCTTGCTGATCCAAATCTGCACATGCAACTTCTGATTTCCTGGTGAAACCTCCAAGATCAAACTCCTCTCGAAGACTATCAAGCTCTTCAACTTGCTTGATTTCTTCAACTCTTTGCTCATTCTCTTGCTCTCTTAAAAGTTTGAAATCAGCAAACTGGTCTTCAACCTCTATTAAAGCCAACTGAGTTTCTTTTAACTTGTCCTTTGTTGATTTGAGCTCCAGAGTGAGCTCATCAACCAAACTCTCCTTTTCTTGGAAAACACCCATGGTCTTCTTTGCAACCTCAATGGTGTGATCACGATCTTCAATCAAATGTAAGTACTCCGATTTCAATGTCTCCAAGGAGTCTTTGACATGTTGCAAATTAGGGAGAGTAACTACATCTTTAATCCCTTTCAGTCTCTCATCAAATTGAACCTTCCAGTAGAGATCTTCAACCAAGCTATGAGTGTGATCAAACATGGATAGAGCTTGCACTTCCTTGTCAAAGGACACCATGAATTTTCTGTCCCAATCATGAGAATTCAAAGATGATGAACTGCTGATAGGCTGCAATTGAAAATCAGAACCTTGCCCCTTGTCTTTGCTGCCCTCAATGCTGCTCCAACATCCTTGTACTTTACCACCCACATGCGGATAATGCTCAATGCCATGGAGATGATCATTCTCCATGATTTCTTCGACTCTATGTTTGCAATCAGCTTCATGAATGGAAAAATCAGACTTGTGTTTGTAAACCTCTTTAACTCTTTCCCCTTTAAGAGCCATATGGTCTTCTAGCTCTTCTTCTTCATCACTGTCTTCTTGATCAAACATTATAGCAGCATCCAACTTGCTCAAAGGATCAAAATCATCCGCTGTTCGGAAGGTTTCCGTAAAAACATTTTCTTCTTGAGTGGCTGCAACCATTTCAAAGAGATCATTATGGAGCTTTTTTGAACACTCTTCTTCTTCGATGACAACTTCCTCTTCAATGGCCACCTCATAGTTTGCCATGCAATCTGATTTTTGATCTTCATCTGGATCAAAGGGAAATTCATCCCACAAAGGTTCTTTATCATACCTTGGTGCCAACACGCCTGGATCCCAAATGCCAAGGGGTTGACTGAGATGATCAACAGGAAGAGGTTTTTCATGCTTCACTGGAAGTATTGACTCAATGAATAAGTCAGATCCTGAATCTCTTAAGCTGATATCTTCAAAAACATTTTCTTCCAATGGTTTGGTTTGCTGGTCAAACCCAAGTCCAACAATGTCACCACCAAAATGAAGTGAAGATTCTTCGATGCTGCTTGTTTCGAAAACTTCACCTTCATTATCTTTTATGGAACCATCATGAGAAAGTATGTCGCTGATTTCTTCATGTGGAACTTCTTGGGGAGTTGAGACAGCAACAAAAGTAAAACTATCCACCACCAATTCTTCAACACGAGATGGTACAGTCATGTTGGAATCATTACTATCTTCATCACTTTGGCACTGCTCATAGGCTGATTCAACAGGACCATCAGTATTTCCTTCTACTTGCTCTTCTTCAGCAAACTCATCCCATACAACAGTACTACTAAAACCTTCAGTGAAGCCCTTAGCTTCAAGACCTTCATAGGTTGAATCCTTATTAGGACTCAAGACTGTCGTTCTGTTCTTTTCACCAAGCTGATCTTCATCACTTCCTATTACATGCAAGTCAAGGGAAGTATTATGGGGCTCTACCCTTAACTCTTCACTTGCCATGGTATCTTCATCAAGCTCACGATCATTCTGATGTGACATGTGCACCTTTCTATCCCGACTTTCTGACTTAGCATAAATCTTTTTGATTCCCCACCTTATGTCAGGATCCTTCATTAGTGTAAACAGTTCATGCATTAACTCAAGTAGAGACTTCTCTGTAGTCATCTCTCTCTGTACGTAGTGTCTGGTATCTCTGTCACTCATCTGTCAAGTGAACTTTGTTGGGCACAGGATGGCAGGATCTTGGCTCTGATACCACTGAAATATTCCGAGCCAATTTTTTTCAATTTTTGCCAAGTACACAACAATGCAGAGAGCACCCGTTAGGGTTAGATAATTCAAACCAGCAGATTACAAATAACTCGTTGCCAAGAATGCGCACTCAATCTCAACACGAGAGAGGCTGTCATATGGCAAGAGGATCGTCAGTACCTTAAACAAATGCAACTGAAGGTAACTCTAACCAAGAATGCGCCGGAGAACGACGAGCATATGGTCAGAGGATCCCTACCAACTAATAAGCTGAAGTAACTCGACGTCAAGAATGTGCTTTCCAATCCGAGATGGAATGGGAGCTACCATATGACGGAGATGCTAAGAATTACAATGCAATTAAGGAAAATAAGCGGGAATGCTGAAAGTAAACTCAACACCCAGAATGTGCTTTCAAACCCGGAGTGGGAATGGAGCTACCATAGGGCGGAGATATAAAGAATTACAAAGCACTTCAGAATGTATAGTAATCGTTACAAAACATGATAAGCAAGATTAGAGAACGGCTGACAGTACTACTGTTCAGCTTACAATATGAAGAGAAATCGCCTGCCAAGAGCATAGAATTAGAACAATACAGCGTACATCAATTAAGAGGATTCTCCTTGCTTAACAAGAATGCCAAGACCCTTTACTTCACTCAAATACCAAACTGAATATTCAGTTTAAGACAGATCTGCACTTTAAAAAGGTAAAACAGCAACCTAGCACCACACAAAAATGATCATATCTCACTCATTTCTAACCCTATTGACGTGAAATCAAATGCAAAACATTCTAATGATGATGACAATGAAGATGGATCACAAAAACTTCTCACAAAGACCCCTATTTATTTTGCACGGCTTCCAAAGCACTTACAAAGTGAAATTGCCTGCAAGCAAGGGCGATTTACTTTAGATAATTCATAGACTTCAAATAAAATTCTGGAAACTTGCACATATGGTCGCCCTACATAGGAAAATAGATTGGAACAGTACCCAGAACAATATTATTTCTGTTTCTTGAGTTGTGAGTAAAAACAACCTACAGCCATACAAACCAGCAACTCTAAAATTGACAGAAAATACAATAACTCAACTACAAAATGTGAGAAGAACCAACTACAATGAAAGGAAACCAACTACAACTAAACCTCTCAACTAGTTGCTGTCTTTCAAGCAAGAAGAAGAGCCAAGCTAGGAGGCTTACATTCCTCGAAGCAATCCCAAAGCCAATCCGGCAGCATAACTTTGCAAATTCATTAGATAAACAAAATGAGGACCCCGAGCTCCAATTTATAACTTCCGAAGAGCTTTCTAGAAGGTGCGCCCTAATCCCAAGCTGCTTTTAGGTTTAAACTTTGACCCAAACACTTTCTTCCCAATGGCGTACTTTCCTTGTGAAATATTAATCACTTCTCTTTTTTAAATAAAATATAATCTCCTTCAAAAAGGCGTCCATTTTCCCTTTGAGCAATTATAAACTTTAGAAATATTAAAATATTTCCTTCATGAGAAAATACCCCTCAAAGTCCCCTTCTTTAAAACAACTGTTAAGTTATAACACTAGGCCAAGGGGTGTTTTAAAAATAAAACATTTTGACTTAAAATAACTTATATCTTCGAAATGAACCCCTTAAGCCAAAAATGAGAATTACCCAATGAATTGCCAGAAGAGGAAAGTTGACTGGATTGATGCCGACTGGACCACTGCTAAAATTAGAATTTACTAAAAATAGTAAATTCCTAAAGATGCTCAGAATGCCAAGAAAAACATACCACTGCGAAGCCCTCTGAAAACCCAGAAGGAATCCAGAATCCAAACACCCAAACTCCAACAAGCAAAACCCTGAATCTTCAAGAGAACCCATCAAACAGTCGGAAACCCTAATTCTGCCACTGACTAGCCGACAACACACTGGGAATAGGCTACCAATCACTGAAAAGTGAAGAGCTAAAAACGGGGACATTACACAAGGCAGGCCGTAATATTTTCGAGCCTTCATTGTGGGCATCATTCTTTCCTTCCCTGTTGTTTATTGGTTGCAAATGGTGACATTTATGCTAGTCGTATAGTACTAAAGGCAGATTGAGGTTATCTAAGGTAGTCGTATTTCTTTATTGTTGGGCTATGCCTGAAAGCTAGGCATGAGAATCCTCTAGGGTGAATCGCTGCATTCTTTGGCGGTTTCTTTCTCTATTTGGTGGTCCCTTGGCTTGGGGAGTGCAAAACACCCTATTTTGGAGTGGACCTTGGTGGTTGGCATGAGGTTTGGTGATATTGTTGTCTATTGTTATAGATGCTTTAGCTGCAAACATAGCCATTTTTAGACCTGCACATGTTGATTTCATTTATCAGTTTGATATATTCTTCTTCCAATTTGTTGTGGTGAATTTCGGGTGTGCTTGGAGGTAGTGTGTTGGGTGTGAGTTGGTTGATTTTTCTGGGTGATTTCCTTGTTGTCCATGTAATGTCCCAAATTTAGCCATGCACTCTTCAATTGGAATTATCCTAATTCTAGATTCCCATAGGCCAATTAGTTGAGCAAATTAGGGTTTCCTCTTTTATAGGAGGTTTTGAAGGTTTGCATGTGAGAATTTTTGATGCATGTCTGGTGGAG